>CM046436.1:47564997-47688119 GCA_025506505.1 Flaveria sonorensis
AATGGATCTTGGGTGAGATTGCCTCTCAAGTTGTTCAGCATAAAGCATGAATAGTTGAAGCCATGCCTTTTACCAACCCGTGGACTAGCCACCCAAATCATATGGATTTGATCCCATCCCCGAACTTGTTAGATAGGCAGTGCAGACGATGCGCAGCAAGAACTTCCAATTGTAGGAGAAGTTAGATTATAGATTGTAAACATGCTCACATCGCCGCCATATCCCATTTGAGTGTAAGTTTCTTCCAACTTAGAATTGGGGAATTCAGTAGGGCGCCCTCATCATGAAGCTCCCGATGCCCCCTGATGTTGATTTTAGCAATGGTGATCTCCTGCTCGTAGATCCTCGATTTAATGACCCTTTCATCATTTAGTGTTTCACTTCGACCATTGGCCCAGATTCGGCCATATGGTTAGAGTAGATGGTGGGGTTAACAGTGAGGGCAGTGAAGTATGCCGATTAGGACAGAAATTCAACAATAGGGGCAAAGTCTGCATCCTTTGAAGAATCAAGGATAGCGACCTAATTATGTTGGGGATTTAGGGCCATTGTTAAGAGGTACTTTTGGATTGAAGGAATTTGAGAGTGAATGAAGATAGTGGTAATTTGGGGCTTTTGCGGTGGTAAAGAAAGTAAAGAAAGAGAGTCGGAAATTTTAAATGGGGGTTAAAAATCAAACTGATAAGGTGAAAGGACTATTTGGGTTTTGATTTGACCGGGGCGGTAAGATAAACCATTTAAAATACTCTAACAATCATCAATAAAATCTTACTTTTTACAGAGTGGGCCCAAAGATTTCCATTACACAATAAAGGTTTTCTTCCGAATGTAAAATTACTTCTAGAGAAAACACTTGTGTTTCACAGTATTGTCTTCCGAATCCATTTTACTTCCAAAAGCAAACCATGTCTCAATGACAAGTTTGCTTCCGAGAGTACAGTCTTCTTCCGAGAGCAAGTTAGTAAGCTTCGAAAGTAGATTTGATCTATGATCAATTGTTCTTTCGAGGCTAAAAACTCTTCGAAGATAATATTTATGCAGAGAATTTGCCTTCAGAAGATGGATAAAGATCTCTTCCGAGGGTAAATTTCTCTTTGGAAGTATTTACACTTAGATTTTTGAAGAAAGCCTTTTTGTAACAGGGCTTAGATTGTATTTAGACAACATAGACAAGACATATTTAAAAGGTTTTTCAGAAGAGAAAAACTAGTCAATGTTAATCATCCCAATAGCTTTAATTAAATATTTAATCTTTGTTCATCAAGACTTTTGGTGAACAAGTCAGCATATTGTTTATTTGAATTCACTTTGACTAGCTTTTATTAATTTTTTCTCATGAATATCTCTAATGAAATGATACCTGATATAGATATCCTTGTCTTGGAGTGCTGACCGGATTTTCTGTGATAGAATGACACTCTTGTTGTCTATATGGATAAGTCTCCTTGAAGTTGAAACCATAGTCCAACATCTGATTCTGAATCTATAGCAGTTGTGCACAGCAACTCGCAGCAGTAATGTATTCAGCTTCAGCAGTTGATGTAGAGATGCATGATTGCTTCTTGCATTGTCAGGAGATAATCCTTCTACCAAGAAATTGACATCCTCTGGATGTGGATTTCTTGTTGATGTTGCAGCCACCATAATCACTGTCAGTGTACCCATAGAGATTGAAGTCCTTATTCTTAGGATACCAGAGACCCAGTTTGGGAGCTCCTTTAAGGTATCTAAGAATTCTCTATCCAGTAATTAGGTGAGACACCTTGGGAGCAGCCTGATATCTTGCACAGATGCAGGTTGCAAACATGATATCAGGTCTACTTGCAGTGAGATATACAGAGAATTAATAATCACCCTGTACTGATGTTGATTGGTATCCTTCCCCTTGGAATCAGGACAAAGATTGTGATTTCTGGTATAGGTGTCTTGGCTGCTTAAATCTTTCATCTCAAATCTCTTTAAGATGTCCTTGACATACTTACATTGATTGATGAAGAACCCTTCTTCCATATGCTTCACTTGAATTCCAAGGAAGAAATCCATCTTTCCCATTGAACTCCTCTCAAACTTCTTCCTCATGATGCTTTCAAAGTCTTTGCATATTTGGTCATTTGAGGAACCAAATATGATGTCATCAACATAGACTTGAACAAGCAGCATGTCCTTCCCAGACTTCTTTATGAACAATGTCTTGTCTATGGTGCCTCTGGTGTAGCCATTCCTAAGAAGAAACTAAGATAGGTCTCATACCACAGCCTAGGTGCTTGATGCAACCCATAAAGAGCTTTATCCAGTTTGCACATATAGTTAGGTAGTTGTGGGTCTTCAAATCCAGGTGGCTGACACACATAGACTTCTCTATCGATATCCCCATATAAAAAAACATATTTGAAATCAAGTTGATAGACAGTGAAGTTCTTGGATGCTACAAAAGCAAGGAAGATTCTCACAGCCTCAAGTCTTGTAATAGGTGCAAAGACATCAGTGTAATCTATGTGTTCCTCCTGTGTTTATCCTTGAACAACAAGTCTTTCCTTTTCTTGATGATCAAACCTTTATCTTCTCTCTTATTTCTAAACACCTACTTGGTGCCAATGGGGTCTTGGCCAGATGGCAATGGAGACAAGTTCCATACCTTTTGCCTCTTGAAATGAAGCAACTACTCTTGCATAGCTTCAATCTAATTGTTGTTCTTGAGGGCTTCTTCCACCTTCTTTGGTTCTATTTGAGAGAAAAAGCATGAGTACAAGCAGACATTCCCATTTTGTGTCTGACTTCTGCTTCTCACACCTACTGAGACATCCCTAATGATGTTCTCAGTTGGGTGAGTGTTGTGTATCCAAAGCCTAGGAATCACATCTAATTGCATAGATAGATCCAGGTTTGAGAAGTTTTGCTCAGGATTTTGAATACCATGACTAGCTGATGTCTCACACTCATTCAATGAGGACTGATTGAAAGAATGTGTGACAGCATCAATGATATTCTACTGAGAAGTAGTATCAACAGTTGCCTGTTCCTCCAGATTACTGTCTTCATCAGCTTGGTGTTGAATGCTGAAGTTGTCAGCTGATGAGTTTTGAGGCTCAGTTGGCTGACAACTTATTGAAGCTCCATTATTTCCTGAGATATTTAAGCTTCCAGGACTTCTAGTAGTGGGAGCTTGTTCTTCAATTCCTCTTGGAGAACTAGGAACAGGTCTAGGTTACTCAAACATTTGATCTTCATAGAGGTCACTTTGAGTTCCTGTTCCAGTTGAAACATTCTCACAAGATGGTTTAGAATAGTTTGGAAACAATTCTAGATTGAAGATATGATCAGGGCCATTCCCTCTAACATAAGGAGTGTGCTCATTAACAACAATGTTGGATGATTCCTCAAATTGTTGATTTTTAATTATACACTCTATAAGCAATAAGGTTGAGGAATATCCAACAAAGATAGCATCATCCAACTTTTTAGCAAATTTTGCCAAAGGACCTAAGAAAGCCAATGAACGGTGGCCTCTTGTTCCATAACTCATAAGGGGTCTTTCCATGGGGCTTATCAATGAGAACATTGTTCTGCACATAGCATGCATTGCTGACTGCCTCTGCCAGAAAGTTAGAGGCAGGGTTGAATCAGCTAACATAGTTCTTGCAGCCTCAATAAGTGTCTTGTTCCTCCTCTCAGCAACACCATTCTGTTGAGGAGTTCTAGGAGCACTGTATTGTCTGGTAATCCCTTTTGAGTTACAGAATGAGTCAAGAACTTGATTCTTAAACTCAGTCCCTTGATCACTTCTAATGATTTTTACCTTGTGATCCTTTTGATTTTCAATTTTAAGAATAAAATATTTTAAAGTTTCATCCATTTCATCTTTAGTTCTTAGAAAGAATACCCATGTAAATCTTGTAAAATCGTCAACAATCACAAGACAATATGATTTCCTTCCAATTTTCATTATACTTGTAGGACCAAAAAGATCCATGTGCAATAAGTGTAATGGAGTGGTGATGGAGTTAACCTCTTTGGAATTGTGAGAAACCTTGTGTTGCTTTCGTTTCAGGCAAGCAACACAGTTATCTTTACAGAAAAACTCCTTTTTAGGCACACCATGTACCAAATTATTTTTAACCAGCTTATTCATGGTTTTAAAATTACCATGGCACATTTTTTATGCCAAAGAGTTGACTCATCACCATTAGCTTTGGAAAGAAAGCATGATACTTCACCCAGTAGAGAAGCATTGTTCATATCTAGCTTGTACATATCCCCTTTCCTAGGAGATCTAAGAAGCACCAATTCCTGAGGTTTGAGGATAATGCACTCATGTTCTGTGAAAAGCATTTGGTGCTTTTGATCACAGAATTTGGGAAACACTCAAGAGATTGTGTTCAAGCTGTTTGACAAAGTTTACTTTGTCAATGCTTAACTTACCATTGAATACACTACCTCTACCAGAAATGTATCCTCTAGCTTCACCTCCAAACTAAACAGAACCTCCATCAAAATGTTCAAATTGTTGTAGGAGAGATCTATTCCCTGTCATGTGCCTGGAGCATCCACTGTCCATAATCCAGACATTTCCATTCTTGTGTGGATGTCCCTGCACATAAGGTGAAATGATTAGTTATTATTGAAACCCAAGCCTTGTTGGTCTTGGGTTCTTCCAATGTAGATGATATAACTAAACCAAATTGTAAAAATATGGGCTCAATTATAGTTTGTGAAAAAGAGGTTTGGGCTGTAGCATCTTTTCTGGTCTTCCATTCCATCCTATGGTTGACCAGTGTTGATGAGCCTGAGCATGACTTGCTTTCGAGGCTTCTTTCTTTTCGGAAGAAGTTTTCACCACCTTTTCTTCCAAAGAAGTCTTCTTCTCAGAAGGTTTCAAGGAAATCTTTTTGTTTCTTTGTTTGTTCTTTAGCATGTCTTCCGAAGCTATTTTCCTTTCGGAAGAATGGGTTTCTTCCGAAAGCAACTTGGCTTCGGAAACAAGCTTTACTTTCCTTAACACTTGGACCATATGGTAAGCTCCAAATATGAAACCAGCCTTGACTTCTTCTTTCTTAACATTGGTTGCATAATGTGTGCTTGATGGATTATAGTAACAATCTTTAGCCATATGGTTATACAGACCACAGATTATGCACTCAATGTTATTCTTGGTGGGACATGTGGGCTGTTGTTTCTTGTACTTCTTCTCTTTTTCAACAGCCTTTCACTTTAATTTCTAATCCTTTAGCTGGATAGGAGTGTTGGTACTACACTCCTTTCCTGAATCAGAACTTCCAACCACTTGGAATCCAACTGAGATGAATACACCCTTTTTCCTTGGGTCTGTCTTCATCTTAGTCTCAGCCACCTTTTTGGTAGTTTTTCTTGCTACCCTGATCTTGTTCTTTCTGGCTTTTGTTGTCAAGGATTTATCAACTGTGGGGATGAGGTTTTCTACTTTATCCTTCCCTATGGTGGTTTCCATTATTGCATTATTCTTCAGCTCACTAAGTAGTAGGTATGTTCATGTTTTAAAGAGGACACAGTTTTCTCTAACTCTTCTATTTTGAGTTTATAGTCAGATTCTGCTCTCTTAAAATCAGATTTTAGGATATTTAAGGACTCAATATCATATCTAGTTTCCATGTTGTAGTCTTGATACAATTTAACCTTAGCAATATAGGCTGGGGTATAGAGATGTTCATATACCTTGATGTCTTCAGTTCCACCCATGAGAGCTTGAGCAGGGGTGACATCTTGCACCATAAAGCTCCAGTCAACCTCTTGAGCAACAGCTGCAGTTTGCGGCTCAGTGGGTTTGGTTGCAACCTTTGAGGTAGCAGGATGTTGGGAGGCTTAAGCTACTCCAGGATTAGATCTTGGAGCTTTACATTCTCTAGCAAAATGACCAAGCTGGTTACAGTTGTAGCATTTGGCCTTGCTCTTATCAAACCCGAATTTGCTGTTAGTTGGGTTTTGAGGAAACTGCCTTCCGGTTCTATTAAAGAACTTCTTTGCTCTATAGGTTAAAAGAGCCATTTGCTGGACAATGTCCATATATTCAACATCATCTGGGCTAAAACACTCTAGATAATCAAACCAGAATTGAAAATCTCCACAGTGCTCACTCCCTAAAACAAAAGCACAACTATCCTGAAAGGGAGTGTGTTGAGCCTGTTGAGACCTGGGTGTCTCTAGGAAAGTGATGTATGGCCTAGAAGAAGATGATGGCTGTTAGGGGTAGTTCAGGTACAACTGAGGCTGGGGAGTTCTTGATCCTTTAGCAACATGTAGAGCATTGTTGACTGCAAGATTTGAGGGTATATTCATCTGGTGGCTCTTTTGAGTCTCCATCTCCATACGGTATCCATCAAGGATTCCATACAGTTCAGTCATAGTGAGAGTGTTGAGATTTTTAGTTCTCTTGATTAAGACAAACTAAAATGTACACTCATGAGGAAGTGCACTCATGATTTCCTGACTATGTCTCTTTTCTCAAGAACAATTCCCATAGTCTGAAGAGAGGTGATCATGTCCTTATACCTGAAGTATTGTTGGCTCAAGGTCTCACCAACAACATAAGTGAAGTTCTCAAACTTCTGTTTCAACGTATCTTTCTTGTTCTCCTATTATTTAGTAGAACCAGAGTATATCTGCTTCAAAGCATCAAATAGTTCTTTGGCAGTCCTACATTGCTGAAAGCCTACCATTATGGAGTTTGGTCTAGCAGTAAGCAACATGGTCATGGCTTTGTAGTCGATGTGCATCTTCTTAAATTCTTCATCAGAGTAGTCTTCAACAGCTTTCTCAATCATGGCACCATTACCGCCGGGGCCCGCCACCTTTGGCTTGTAAGGACCATGAGTGACAGATCTCCACATGCGGCTGTCTTGATACTTGATGAAACCTACAATATGTTTACACCAGGTTCCAAAATCATCAGGGGTGATGATAGGAGCCTTGGTCATGGTTCCCATCTCAGACTCAGAAAATTTTTGGTTAAGAGCCATTTGAGTGAAGTGAGTAAGTGTGAAGAAACAAGGGTGATTTGGGATGGTTAGATCTCACAATAAGAGCCTAGAAAGCTCTGATACCAATTGCAGGATCGGTGTTGGTCTCTCAGCACAAGTTTTATCTCACAAACTCATTAAGTCTCACTTGGTTAATAAAGCAGAATCTCTAACTAAGTTGACAATAACATAATAAGTCAATGAACACAAGAATGGTTTTAAAGATACTTGTATATATACTTCTCAACTTAGTATCACAAGACTCTTACAAGCATGGTTACTTAAGTTAGAATGAGAAACTATATATAATACTATCTACAGCCGGTTATACTTGGAAAACCAGCTGGAATTTACCATTAGAAAAATACTACATTGATAGAAGTCAAGTATCTAACATAAAACATTATCCTAGATTAGGTAGTCATGATAGGTCCATGACTTACCTTTTGTCACCAACTAAGTATAGTAACTATACTAACTGATAAAGGTGAACAGTGGATTAAAGTATGGCCAATTACATGGGTGTGGGAAAGTGCCATGCGGTATATCAGAGTTAGCAGCGGATGTCAGACAACCCATACTTATGTCCACTGGTTCATAGTTGATTCTTCCAAGGCAAATGGCTTCGGAAGAATAAATTCTTCCAAGGCCATTATACTTCGGAAGAATCAACTTCTTTCGAGTCTTCTACAAGTCTTCATGACTTCATTCTTCGAAAGACTTTGTCTTGTATCTTCTAAGTATGAATGTTTTGGAAGAAGAACTATTTGGTCTCAAAAGACTTAGTTCTACCTTCGGAAGTTCTTCTCATACTTCAGAAGGAAAACTACTTAGTCTCGGAAGACTTAGTTTTCCTTCGAAAGTTCTTCATAATTAAGCTTCAAAGATCTTCAATTTGTCTACGAAAGAGTAGCTTTATCTTCGGAAGACTTCTTCAATTGTACTTCAAAATGCTCTAGTGTTGTTTTGGTTGCACCAGCCTCATATGATCCAACATAGACAATTCAACATGTCTGCCTATGTGTTGAATGGCCTATTGTCAAACATTCAGGAATGAAGAAGGCATATGTTCCTGATGTATCAGAGATTTTTCAATGCTTCATCAACGAAGCATTTCCTGATCTTGTACCAGAAGGCCCAGTGATGGACATTCCTCACTATAATGCCAAATCATTCAAGTACATCAAGAAGAGAGATCCAAGGATTATAGTGGAACTTTCTTTCCTTTACTTCCTTGGATGTTGCAACAGATCAATCCAGAAGAAGTTCATGAAGAAGAAGCTGAAGAAGTTGTTCCTAATATTGAGGAACAGGCTCATGATGATGTTCCTGCTGATGTATATGAGATTATAGAAGAACCAACTGCTCATGTTCAACAAATTGTTGAAGAGCATGCTGAAGAAGCAGAAGAAGGACTGAGGCAAGTGTCACCACAGGTTGATGTAGGTGGTGATCTTCACACTATGCCTTTAGTTCAAGATCCTGATATCCCATCACCATTCAGAGTATCACCTATCCATTATCCCTAATTATCTCTTATCCACCCTCATCATGTATCTCCTGTCTACTCTTCACAAGAAGCTGCTACTATATCCATTGAATCTGGTGAATCTACTAGTTCATCAGACAGGTCTGAATCATCTTCGGATGAGGAGGATCCTCATTTAGGTTTTCAAATGCCTATGAGACAAGTACAAGAGGATCTTCTTGATGTCCACTGATATAATCTCTGATCTCCACAGACAGATTGAAGCTCTAACAAAGAGAGTGTCTGAACTTGAGATGTTGATTAAGATAAAAGAAGAATTGGCAAAAGAAAAGGATGAGAAGGGAGATGATGAGAATGATAAAGACAAAGATGATGAGACTGAAAAAGAAAAAGAATTAGAAGAAGATAAAGATGTCTCTGGTGAGAGCAGTGATAATGATGATGGCTCTAAAACTTCAAAGAGACAAAAGATGACAAAAACTGTTTAGTAATCACAACAAAGTGAGGTTAGGGAGAAAGAAGAAAAATTAGCTATGGTTGTCTATTCTAATCCATCTTCTGAAGAAAGAATTGATAAGGGATCTGAGATGAAAGAGCTTATTGAAGACTTAGACATGTATTCTTCTGGAGAGTTTATTATTGATGAAGACTTTTGAGATTTTATCAAAGAACTCAAAGCTCCAGTTGACCCAATAGTTGTAATTCCCCCTAACCCTGTGCCATTTGAAGAAGAATTAAGCCTACCTCTTGTTCCTGCAGTCACCTTGACTGATGAACAAAAGGAACTTGTCATGAAGCTGTGTGAAGAGCTTAAAGAAAAAGAAACTGCTTAAAAACAAAAGGAAGAAGCTGAAAAACTTGAAAGAGAAAGGAAAGAAAGGGAAGCCGAAGTCCACGTTTACATACATACTCCAAGAAGAGAAAGTATTTATCTGAGAAGGCCCAAGGCAAACTGCCAATGGTAGAAGAGGAACCGGCTCATAAAAGACAAAAGGATGATCCAAGAAGCCTTGCTGCTATTTCTCAGTTTCTAGGGGAGCATGAGAAGGCTGAGAAACAATTGAAAAATAAACTTGAGGTGATTGTCCTCGAAAAAGGAGAGATAGAGGGAGGATATGATGAAAGCATCCTTGATGACCCTTTGATCAGGGACAGTCCTACAAAGGTGGAGTCATCTATTGAGGAGATGGTTGAGAAGGCACAAACCGATGATCTGATGGTTAAACCCATGTTCTTGATTAATCACGATTATGATGCTGATGAAGTGTTTGGAATGACCTATGAGGGAATGGTAGAGGAAGTGAACAAAATGCACAAACTTCTAGATCCTACCTTTGTGACTAAGTATGAAAAGAAGAGAAATGAGAAAGAAACAAAGGTGAAAAATCATGATGAAACAGTTAGATCCTCAATCCATTTTACTCCAACATAACTTTAAAAGACTCAAGTGCCTCAATCCCAATATCCTGATCCCTACAACATGACAGATAGGGAAATGAAGGACTATTTATCTGATCAAGGATTCACCAAAAGAAAGTTGGGTAACATGTAGACAAATTCCCTCTGGGCTAAAATCCTCAAAATAGTCAAGGAAAAGAAAGAAAGACTGAAGACTATAGAAGAAGAGGTTGTAGGGAGGAAGCCAAGAACAAGAATTTCAGGTAAGAACTTCAGCTCAAGCTTGCATATAAGATCAATAACTATTGAACTATCCTCAGTTCACTTTGATGAGCCCAAAACCAGCAAGGCTTAGGTTTCTAAATATAACTAACCATCTCTTTTTCATGTGCAGGAACAACTGAAGACCAAAAGAAGTGTACGGATCATTGATAGTGGTTGTTCAAGGCATATGACTTGCAATGGCTCTTTGCTTCAAAACTTTGAGAAAATTGATGGAGGACCAGTTGTTTTTAGAGGAGAGTCAGGTGGTTACATTACAGGAAGGGACAGGGTCATAAATGATAAGCTCAGCTTTGAGAAGGTAAACTTTGTCAAAGAGCTTGGGCGCAATCTCTTGAGTGTATCCTAATTTTGTGACTAGAGTCATAACATGCTCTTCACTAAGAATTAGTGCATTGTTCTCCAGCCCGGGGTGGTCATTCCTCAAGAGCATATCCTACTCAAAGCCCCCATGAAAGGAAAGATGCACAAGATGGACTTGCAGGAAACCTCCCCATAAGGAGAAGTTTCTTGGTTTCTATTTAAAGGCAATACTGATGAGTCTTTCTTTTGACATAAAAGAATGTGCCATGTAAAATTTAAGAACAATAATAAATTAATTAAAGATGATTTGGTAACTAGGATGCCAAAAAAGAGTTTACAAGTGATGACTATTGTGTTGCATGTCTGAAAGGAAAGCAACACAAAGTGTCTCACAAGCCAAAGGAAAAGAACTCCATCACTACTTCTATACACTTATTACATATGGATCTCTTTCGCCCCACCAGTGTAATGAGTTTAGGAAGAAATTCATACTATCTTATGATCACAGATGACTTCACAAGATATACTTGGGTCTTCTTTCTTAGAAGTAAGGATGAGACCCCTAAAATCTTGAAGAACATCATTTTGAAAATTGAGAATCAATGTGATCACATGGTCAAGATCATAAGATGTGATCAAGGAATTGAATTCAAGAACCAAATCCTTGATACATTTTATGATGAAAAGGGTATTATAAGACAATATAGTGCTCTTAGAACTCCTCAACAGAATGGTGTTGCTGAAAGGAGAAATATGACACTTATTGAGGCTGTAAGGACCATGCTCTCTGACTCTAAACTGCCCATCACCTTCTGAGCAGAGGCAGTCAATACTACTTGCTATGTGCATAATAGAGTTTTAGTAGTCAAAACTCATGGTAAGACTCCTTATAAGCTATCGCATAAAAGGAGACCTTTCATTGGTTTCCTCCGATCATTTGGATGTCCATGCACCATCTTGAATACTAAATATCATATAGCCAAATTTGTTGAGAAATCAGATGATGGATGCTTTATTGGATACTCTTCCCAAGCTAAGTCTTATAGAGTACACAATCTCAGAACTAGAGTAGTTGAGGAGTCTGCTAATGTGACCTTCAATGAGCACACTCCTAGTATGAAAGGTTCTAGTCCTGATTGGCTATTTGATCTTGATTTATTTACCAACTGTTTTAACAAATCTTGTGAAGATATTTCAGGATCTACAAGTAATACATCAGTAGATGATCCTGATCTAGGATTTGAGCTAAGAAGACCAAATGATAGTATTTCTTTAGCTCCAGTGGTAACAAACCTTGTAAGTGGAAATCCTGTCAGCACAACCATTATAAACTCTTTAGTTGAGACATTTGAGGTGCCTATCAATTCCAACAATGAGGAACAAAGCTCAAATGAAAGGATTTCCAATATAGGAGGAGATGGAGGTGGTCACAGTGATCAAGAACTTCTTGATGCTGACTATTACTATATAGAAGATAATATCAATGATGTCACGCACTCTCTGGATCAAGTTACACTTGATAAGTATGCTGATGTGGTAGGTGACATTCAATCACCAAGTCTGAATTTCACTAATTTATATCTATCTAATCAACTTGTTGTGATTCCTCAACTGAGAATCCATAAGTCCCATCCTACCACAAACATCATTAGAGATGTTAAGACTGGGGTGATTATAAGAGGACAAACTCATGACAAAAATGTTTGTCTGCATTCTTTCTTCTTGTCCCAGATTGAGCCAAATAAAGTTGATGAGGCTTTGAAAGATAGAAGTAGGATTGAAACAATGTAGGAGGAGCTGCTTCAATTCAAAAGATAAAAGGTTTGGAACCTATGTCCTCTTCCTTATGGGAAGACGCCAATAGGTGCCAAGTGAGTTTGTAGGAACAAGAAGGATGATAGAAGACTTGTCATCAAAAACAAGGCCAGACTAGTTGTTCAAGGGTACACTTAAGAAGAAGGGATTGACTAGACAGATGCTATTGCTCCTATGGCAAGACTTGAAGCTGTTAGGATATTCCTTGCTTTTGCTGCATACAAGGATTTCAATGTCTACGAACTTGATGTCAAGTGTGCATTTTTATATCGGGTGATAGATGAGGAAGTGTATGTCAAGCAACCACCTGGCTTTGCATACCTAGATCATCCTGATTATATTTGCAAGCTTGACAAAGCTCTTTATGGGCTACATCAAGCTCCAAGGAAGTGGTATGAGACACTGTCATAGTACCTAGTCCAACATGGTTACAAGAGAGGTACCATTGATAGCACACTCTTCATCAAAGGAACAGGGAATGACTTGATGTTGGTTCAAGTTTATGTAGATAACATCATCTTTGTGTCAACCAATGAGTTGCTCTATAAGGAGTTTGAAAGGCTTATGAATAATAGATTTGAAATGAGTGCCATGGGGGAACTCAATTTCTTTCTAGGAATTCAAGTGAAGCAGGTTGATAATGGCCTCTTCATAAACCAGTCAAAGTATGTTCAAAATATACTAACCAGATTTCATCTGACTGAGTGTAAGGTTGATAAGACTCCTATAGCTATAAACCACTCCCTAGGACCTGATCATAAGCGGGAGTGTGTTGATGAACATCTCTACAGGACCATGATTAGGTCTCTTATATACCTCACAGCCAGTAGGCCTGATATCATGTTTGCCACATGCATAAGTGCAAGTTATCAAGCCAACCCCAAAATGCACACCTGGCTGCTGTCAAAAGAATTCTTAGATACCTCATATGATCTCCCAAACTAGGAATTTGGTATCCAAATATTTCTCACTTCAATCTGTATGCTTATACGTATAGTGACTATGGTGGCTGCAACATGACTGCAAAGTCTACATCAGGGGGATGTCAATTCATTGGTGGAAGGATAGTCTCATGACAATGAAAGAAGCAATCCTGTGTATCTATATCAACTATTGAAGCTGAATTTACTGCTGTAAGCTGCTATGCTTAAGTGCTTTGGATTCAAAATCATATGCTAGACTATGGATTCAACTTTAAGAACACTCCTATCCATACAGACAACAACAGTGCTATCTCTATCATAGAGAATCCTATATAGCACTTAAAGACAAAGCACATCAACATCATGTATCATTTGATAAGAGATAATTTTGAAAAATGATTGAAAAAACTAGTCAAAGTTAACAAAAATGAACAATATGTTAATCTGTTAACAAAATCTTTTAATGAACAGAGATTTAAGTATCTAGTATCAGCTATTGGGATAGTTAACTTTGAGTAGATTTTCATAAATTAATTTCAAGATTGTTTTCAAATATGTGTGTCTTTAAATTTGTCTAATTTATCACTTATATAATCCCTGTTTACCTTGGAAGAAAATTTTCCTAAATGATATTTCTTAGAATTTTAAGAACGGAAGATCTATTTCCTTTCGGAAGACATTAAATTGACTTCGGAAGAAACTTATGACTTCAAAACTAATAACTACTTACTATGAAATTTAACTTCGAAAGAATTCTGAAATATCTTCTAAAGTTTAAGTATGCTTCTAAGTACTTATATGTTTTAAAGAACAAGTTTATTTCAAAAGAAATTAAGTCTCGAAAGCTTTATTCACTCTTCGAATAAAACTTCTGAAGTTTAATATCTTCTGAAACCAAATATGTCTCAAAAGCTAAATTGCTCTAGGTATTTTTCTTTTGAAGCAACTCTTTTCAAAGTAAAGAATATCTTCCGAAGTCAAATTGGCTTCAGAAGTTTTCTCAAAAATTCCGAATAAAAATTACCTTCGAAAGATTTTCAACTTCCAAGATAACTACCTTTTTAGGTACATTTTCAAAGGTGGGACCAACATTTGGATTTCAAAGTTTATCCTTTAGCATTAACTTTGATTCACATCCAAGCATATGAATAGCCTTACAACGGTTCCCCATCTCTCTTCTTCCTCTTCATCTGCAAACTTCTAACCCTAATTCACCCACAAACCCTTATTGTTCTTCACTTTCTTCTTGCTAAAGCTTCAGAAATGGCCAACCCTGAACCTCAAAACCAGCCAAATCTCTCCATGCACCTACACAGGCAACACAACTAGGTTGCTTTGTTGTCGTCTGAGAAATATCCTTGTTTCTCAGACATTTTCCACTTTCTATCTTAATCTTTATACGTCACCGCACTCACAATAGACCCTCTACTATATAAAGAGCAACTGCTGGAGTTCTGGAGGACTTGCCACTAGGTCATCTTGGAGGGTGAGAAGGAACTGTCTGTATCAGTGTAGGGGACGACTGTTTACATCAAACCACCCACCATCAACACTAATCTAAGGTTGGATGATAAAGAAGGCGAACTTTTTTTCCCTAAAGAAGCTGTCAATGGATCATTCAGGCAGATGGGCTATAAAGGAAGCTACTCTGTTAGGACCTTCAAAAAGGTTAAGGTCTCTTTCCAATTGAAGTACCTCCTCCATGTTATAATCTGTTCTTTATCAAACAAATATGGAGGATGGGATCAATAACTAGAGGACTTATCCTATATAGACTATAGGATGGTCCAAGGAGTCAAGTTTAAGTACTCTCAGTTTGTTTAAACAAACTTGCTTGCTAACTTAGACTCCTTAGAGTATTACATGTTCTCCAGATATGTCCAGCATATTCTCAACTGTGAACTTGGCTCATTGTTTGAGGGGAACAGGTAACACTCTTAAATTGGGACAGATGAAGCCAGACATCTTTAACATCACGAGGAAAACCACTGTTGGTTTCTTAGGGTAGAAACAGCCCTAGTCCCAAAAAGGTTAAAGCTCCTTACTCAATGTGACAACTTGGCAGCACTAGCCGATGTTGAACCCACACCTTCATCATCTTCACAACTACAACAGCCTCCAATAACCATCACCTACTAGAGAAAAAGCAAACAAACCCCTGCTCAGTCTATTCAGATTGTGCAGGCCCCCATACACTCACCCACGTAGGAGGAAGTGGAACCAAGATCTCCTATTTCCCCTAAGGAATAGACCACACCCATCTTTTCAATGATCAGTGTTGAGGTTCCTCATGCTCAGCCTAATAAGCACATTACCCAAGCTGTAAGCCTTCACTATAAGTCTCAAAACTTAGGTGAACAACCTTCAGGGGACAATTACCATCCCCAGCCTTTGGACCTAAACCAACCAATCTGTAATTCAATTCTATGATGATGAGGATATGGAATAAGTACAATGAGTCTCTCTTCTTTTCCCTTTCTCAAGGAGAGATGAGTGCTCCTGATACACCCATATCTATCCTACATCATCCACCTACAACTGAGGTGGACCTTCTTGAACATGTTAAGGAGGTCCATACGAAAGTGGCTCTTACTTTAGAAAGTGATTACATCATTATGACCTCAACCATGGCAACCCAGCCCCTTAACACTTCTCGCGAAGCTATCATGGAGCAAGGGAAATCCAGAGCCCAAGAACCAATATCTGGTGGTATGCGAGATGACTTCCGTTATGTTCTCTCATCCCCCTATGATTCTTCTGATGAAGATCAAGGGAGTCTTTAACTAAGGGTGCAAACACTATCAAGAAGGTCCACCTCAGTTGAGGTCACCTGGAATCTCAAGTGGCTACCTTACAAAGGCAGGTCCTTACACAGCAACTTGAGATCATCGATCTCAAGGGCAAGCAAGCTGAGAGGCCTGTCAGGCATACTTAACCAGGTCCACAAGAACCTATGGATGTGGTGGACCTAACCCTTAGCTCACCTATGCAAGTAGGTGATGCTACCAAAAAGAGGGAGAAAGTCTTAACTATAATCATAGAAACTGGGAGTTCTGCCTAGAGTATGGACATTGAGGACTCACCACCCTCACTTGTAGTTGTCCATACTTAACAACCACCTCAGGCCCACATCAATATGGATGCCTTAATTCAAAGCCTATTTGAGGAGGGAATACCAAGGGCTATGTCTACCCCATCATATCCTGCTGACAACCTAAAAGTAGGATGGAGGTATGATAATAATAGAAGAGCCTTGGCACTCTCTATATTTCAAGGTCAACAAAAAGAGTTCGATTTTCAGACCCTAAGATACTTTAAGAGTTTTCCTCTGGTTGTCCTGCCATGCTAACCAAAGTCATAATAGACAAGCTGATAGGTTGGCTGAGAGGATCCTGCTCATAGTGCTTGAAAAGTTCAGGAGAATATACTATCTATATAGACAGAGGCTAGCAGGGAAAACTATTGGTCAACTAGATATTAAGGCATAATCTAAGATTAGCTTCGAAGAGGAAACCTCAATTGAAGGCCCACCAGTAGAACCTATGAACCTTGAGACTGCAACTACTTCAGCATCGAGTACCCTCAATGGGACACCAGCCGGTGAAGGTGTCTCACAGCCTCTTCTTAGCCAGAGCTCAAATGTAGCACCAAGTCAAGAAGGCCAAAGCTCTCTCCATACTGAATCACATAGGCTAGTGATTGACAAAGGGAAGAATATTCTCACCTCTAAGGAGATTGAGGAGAAGAAGAGGGAGAGGAAGAGGAAGGCAAGGGGAGAGAGGACAAGAGAGACCCCCAGCTTCATGCAAGCTGCAATCAGGGCTGCCCCAAGGCCAAATACTCAAGAGGATGAGTTAAGGGTAGCTAAATTGAATTATCTGGAGTCTAGGAACTGCAATATTGATGAAATAATCTATCTTCCCTTGGATGAGTTGAATGAGCTAGCTGATACTAAAGTGTCAAAAGAGAGGAAGGAGGCTGAGGCAACAGAATTGCTCCTCGAGATAAAAGAAGAAAGGAAAAAGAAAAGATTATATAAAACCCCTGTCCTTTCTCCAGTTCAAGAAAGTCCTGAAGTAGAGACTGTGGTTGCTGAAAAAGAAACTCAAGTAGGTAGGGAACAAGATAGACCTACTTGAGTGCCATAAGTCTTTATCGGTAGCAGCCCTACTCCCTCTATCTTATGAGTATATTGAGTTTGAATACCTCAAGCAGCTAGAGCAAGAAGTTTTAAAAGAAAAGTAAGTTGCAAAGAGGAAGATGAGGGAGGAGGTTGCTAAGTCAAGAGCCACCATCAGAGCTATTAAGAAGAAGTCTGCTGATAGAGTGAAGATGGTGAGCTTCTTGAAGCTGTATGGGTTCTCCGGAAGGAGACTTGGTCCAATGTCTCTATCCACTATGGATGAGCACATTAGAGTGATCAACCAGAAGATTAAGAAAGGTGAGCTGGTAGACTTGCATTCTCAACTAAGTCAGGCTACACCTAAAGCTGAGGTCAAGGTTGAACCCCAAGAGACAACACAACCTTAACCTAGTGCTACATAATAGCCAGCTTCATCTTCTGAGCCACAGTAGGATCTTGAACCTTATCCTTCTTAACTTGTGAAGGAAAGGACCCAACTAAGAAAGCTAAAGAAGGAACATATGGTACTCAAAACCAACCTTCTCAGTTGAAATATAAAAAGAGGAAGAGGATGGCCATCAGAAGGGACAAGAAGAAGAAGTCCAAGGCATCCATCTCTGCACTTTAGGATGAGTCAAAACATCCTGAGGGTGAACAAGAAGAGGCTGCTCAACCAACTCCATTTCAAGTACAGCCTCTTGCTGTTGAGAGACCCATCTTGTCCTGGGCTTTCTCTACAAATCCAGACATATGGTATGTCACAAAGAGATTAAGGAGGTCAAGACATATACTTCTAGCAAAATATTCTTGATCTTCCTCTGCATGATTTCTTTGACATGAGGAAATACTTTAACAGTCTGAAGAATCCGGACCAACTGATGAAGAAGGGCATGATCCTAATTCTGATGAGGACTGTACACAAATGAAGATCAAGACTCAAAGTCATCCTCAAGTTTGGGTAGCATTTTCCTAGGGGGAGTTTGTAGGTTTTATCTTAGAGGCTGATGCACACCAAAGTTCTCTCAGTAAGCCTTTAGAAGTACAAGGAAGTTATTTCAGAAGATTTGACAATTTCACAAAGAAATTCACTAAGTTTTAAATCTTCCGAAGCCAAAGACCATTTCTTCCGAAGCCAAAGATGAAGTCTTTCGAAGCTTCAAGACAAAGTCTTTCAAAGTCAAGAGAATGATTTCTTCCGAAGACAGAGAAGCCATGCTTTCTCTGGCATGCTTTTGACAAAAGCTGAACTGCTTTCCGCTACCATCTCTGATGACTCACCAACTTATACAAGTTGGTGATATCTCCATACTTTTGTCAACTATAGATTAAGGTCATTGATTCTATAACTTTCCAATCTTGTACTTTATCCTTTTTGTAACAGATTAGGATGTGAGCTATGGCATGTCATAGTCACTAGTCAAAAAGAAATCTGCCTTTTGACTTTAAATTGATTTTTTTGTCTAGATTAGTGTTCCAGCTAGCCTTCAAAGTATGGCCGGCTATAGGATGTAGTATAAAGTATCTCATGTAACCAGTCCTTAGGACTAAGCCTTGTAACAATTGTAAAATACTTGAGAGCAATATACATCATTTTTGAAAAGCAAATACTTATGTTTTAATTTTGTTCTTACCTTTGTTCTTAGTTTCATTTTTGGTTCCTTATTTGATCTCTTAAGTTTTAAACTCTCTAACCTTGTAAAATTGTTGCATCACCCTTAACTGGTTTTACTTTGTTCATCCATGTTAGACTAATGCGAATAACCAATACTTATGATTTTCTTATGTCTACATTGATCTTCTACTAACCCATATTTCCTTACTTATTCTTTTTCTTCACTTGCATTGATAGAAATACTTGTAGCTGCATTTGCTATCTGCATAGGCTTCTATGCTTAGCAAGAAATATTAAGCAGAACACCCTCACTAACCACCTCTTAAGCAGAACATAGCTATTCTTGTTGCCTAGATCAATCTTATCATGTCTCTTAAACCTTCAATTTGGTTACATCTAGATCTAAGAAATCACTAGCATTGTGTAACTTTCTCCAGGTTAGGTTTTCCATTATCTACACATGAGATAAGTGTGTACAATGATTTGATATGATTTTGAATTGAAAAGAATAAAATAGTTGACTTAGGACTTTCTAGGTCCATATTTTACATGAAAAGTTAAAATTGTTTCCTTTGCCAAAGTATATGATTCAAAATCTTCATATTGTATTATTTTACTTAGTTTTTAATTATTATCCTGTCAAAGTGATGATCGACTCATGTTCTATTTTCAATCATTAATTATGCTAAGTTCATTTCAAATTTTCAAAACCCCTATTTAACGAGTTCATATATGAACTTATGATTTTGAGTCAATGTTGTTAAGAATCATGATTACATATTTTTTTTAATTAAAACTAATGATTTTAACATGTCTTAATCATTATCTTTGATTTAGAAACCTAGGGTTCATGTCTAATGTCCTCGAAAGTATGAACTTAAGTCGGTTTAAATATGGATTCAATCGATGGTCAATATTCACCTTATAATCATACTACATTGGTAGATGATCAAATAAGATTGAAACTGAAGGTTGAATTAGTTTTGATGATTGATTGTATGATGAATGAATAAAAACATAGTAATCAGACAATCGGGAACACACACATGCTTTTATAGTATTAATTTGAAAAGTATTAAATAATAGCACAAGTGTGGTTTATATTGTTATACAAAGTTTTTAAGTGTTTGAAAATATGTAAGTGTCTAAGAAAATACGAACGTAAAATCTTTAGATAGGGTACTACGGTCCGCATTAAGTACTATCGTATTAACATATGACATGAACAAAGTACTTACTTGCCTTGTCTACAATTTCATACATTGGTTAATTTGAGTGACGCTTGTAATTTTCTTTACTTTGATGGAAAATGCATATGAGAATTGTTATTAGTTAATGTGTAAAACTTGTATGTTCTATTCTTTACATATGCAAATGCAGATGAGAACAGTTCTCACATTTACAAATATACATAAACACTTGCCATGTCCCCAATTAACTTATGCCTGCATTGGTTAATCCAAATGGACACTTGCACTTGGTACTGTACTATGCTTTACATTACCATTCTTCGTGTTAACCTCTTCATTAACACTTAAAAATACTTTTAACACTAAATTCTTGTTAACAACACTGTTAATCGCATTGGCACTATTCAATGCTTTAGTTAATGCTTGTGAACAACATTTATCCATATAAGTGTTTAGTAATTCGTATTAGGGTAAACACTGTTACATTTATTTGAAACTTAAATTTTACTTTCATTATAAATCCAATGTGAATGATTGAACATATGTCTATATTTTAAGTGCAATCTGTATTGACACTTTATATGTCCATATTATTTTTTATACTTGAAATTATTTTACCATCAATACTCATATTGTATAATGCTTGGGATACCTTTACCAATATAAACTAATACTATTACCTCTTTGAATTTTGACTTGGGGAAGTCCACTGATTCGGATTGAAGAATGCACTGTATTGTTTCTTTAAATTTTGACTTTTTCTTGCCTTTGACTACGCAATTATCAATCCTACATAGTTTGAGTTATTCGTCGGTGTGAAACAAATTTCAATTGTGACATGTCTTAGGAATTTTGGTGCATTCTTTACCAGCATACACACTGAGACCTATGGTAAGTCTTTGATATTACCTATCAAGACACTTGTTTTCATTGTTTTGTTTAATTTTCAATTGTAAGAAACTTAAAAAACATGATATTAAATAGTTTTAATAATTTTTCATTGTTTTTGTGAATTTTTAGAATTTTAATTACACCACCTAAGTTTACATCCATCAAGAATAAAAACATTAAGGATTTAAATTGAAAATCTTCATTGATATCATCATTTATACATAAATTCTACACAAATTTGTTTTGAATGTTATTTATATTTCTATACAAATGTGTAGAAAATCACCTTTTATGAGATCATATCAATCTGAATCCTTCATAAATGCAAGTAAAATTAGTAAAATAGGCATGTTCATGAACAGATTGGTTGCATGTATGTTTTACTTTTTTAAGCTATGAATTAGTTTATCTTTAAACACTTTGGGATATTTATCATGCTATGAGTGGAAAATATCCACTATGTACGTCACACTTAGAAGAAATGAAAGATCAACCAGCCACATGAAATGCATGGTAGAACTTTATCCATCTAATATGACCAAATCACGTAGATTATGATTTCTTACATTTTTTGGTGGTAAGGGGATCCTCATTAGGATTCTTTTACTTTGATTCTTATGCAATTTGATCCACATAAGATTCTATTTCACTCTATTTTAGAGATAATCTTCTTTGGAATTCTTTTAATTCATTCACTTTGGAATGTAGTACAAGATGGACTTTATTATTTCATCCCTTTAGAATGTGGTCCATATTGTGATTCTTTTTGGATCTTAGAACATTAGCACTTTGTGCTTATTTACTCCAGGTCTTTGCTTAGCAAATAAAGGATAAACTAATATAGGTGAATAAGACTTTATAAAATATCATTACATGGTGTGTTTAGGTAACTACCCATACACCACTTGATATGTTATAGTTACCCATACCCTAAGAATGGGCTTTATTGTAGAATATGAGCTTTAGTTCATCATATAAGCATGAATCTTCCAGTCCTAGCTGTGCCTACCCACATATCAAATAAGCCATGTCAGTTTTATTATGTGTGCAATTAGCACTGTGAATAGATAAAAACAAATGTACCATTATTTCTCATTTAATATGAAGGCATATTCTTTAATATAAAAGTAATGACTTCTTTTTGGATTTTTTTTCTTGATTTTAATGTTTTTGACTTTTCGGTAATTTCTTAAATGGTTTTATAATTAACATGGCACATTCTTTTATACCAAGAGTTGACTCAACACTATTTGCTTTAGAAAGAAAGCATGATACTTCACCTAGTGGGGAAGCTTTGTTCATATCCCGCTTGTACATATCCCCTCTCCTGGGAGATCTAAGAAGCACTATTCCTGAGGAACTATCATCCCAGGTTGAGGATGATGCACTCATGTTCTGTGAAAAGCATTTGGTGCTTTTGATCACAGAATTGAGAAACACTAAGGAGATTGTGTTCAAGCTGTTTGACAAAGTTTACTTTGTCAATAACTTACCATTGGATACACTACCTCTACCGATATGTATTCTCCGAATCACTTCCAAACTAAACACGAACTCCATCAAAGTGTTCACACTGTTGTAGGAGAGATCTGTTCCATGTCATGTGCCTGGAGCATCCACTGTCTACAATCTAGATATTTTCATTTTTGTCATGTAGATGTCCCCGCAGATAAGGTGAAATGGTTAGTTACTATTGGAAACCTAAGCCTTTTTGGTTTTGGTCTTTTCCAATTCAGATGATATAATTATACCAAAATGTATGCATGGAGGTTCAATTATGGTTTGTGAAGAAAAGGATTAGGCTGCAGCATCTATCTTCCATTTCATCCTATGGTTGATCAAGCTTGATGAGCCTGAAGAGGCTTGTGCAGCACAACTTGCTTCTGAGGCTTCTTTCTTCTTGAAGTTAGTTGTCACCACCTTTTCTTCTGAAGTAGTCTTCTTTTCGGATGTTTCGAAGGATTCCTTTTGTTCCTTTGTTTTGCTTTCGAAGCTAGTTTGCTTTTTGAAGTACTTGCTTCGAAGGCACTCTAGCTTAAGGGAAAACTTAGGGGCTTTTGTTTGTTCTTTTGTTTGTCTTTTGAAGTCAGTTTCCCTTCAGAAGAGTAAGCTTCTTCGAAAGCAACTTGGCTTTGGAACAAACTTTCCTTTTCATAACACTTGGGCTACATGGTAAGGTCCAAATAAGAAACCCTCCTTGACTCCTTTCTTAACATTAGATTATAATGTGTGCTTGCTGGATTGTAGTAACATCTTTAGCCATCTGGTTATACAGACCACAGATTATGCTTCAACGTTATTTTGATGGGGCAGGTTGATGGTTGCTTCTGGAGCTTCTTTTCTTCATTATCAACCTTTGCATTCAGTTTTTCTTGCGGCCCTAATTTTGTTTTCTTCTAACTTTGGTGTTAAGGGTTGATCATCAGATGTGGGGATAAGTTTTTCTACCTTATCCTTCCCTGTGGTGGTTTTCCATTATTGCATCATTCTTCTACTCCTTGAGTAATGGGTCAGTAGTTGGAACCTTTTGCTCCTCTACACCATATCTAGGTTGTCTAATAGACACAAAGGAGTGTGGTGGAGACATTTCATTGGTTCCCAACCTACTTTTCTTTGATAACACACCTTTGAGTGGGAGGATGATGCAATGATGGTGTTGAAGTTATGCTCTTCAATGTCATACTTCTTAGCTTTAGCATCAACTATCACTAGTTGGGCTTGAGCATCAGTCATTGGAGATTAAATCTTCTATTTGAGCCCTATTTGAATGTTCATGTTTTAAAAGGACACCGTTTTCTCTAACTCTTCTATTTTGAGTTTGTAGTCAGATTTCTGCTCTCTTAAAATTAGATTTTAGTATATTAAAGACTTAATATCAGATTTACTTTCCATGTTGTACCCCTGATACAATTTGACCTTAGCAATACATGCTGGAGTATAGAGATGTTCATATATGTAACACCCGGATTTTTTTAGAATAAAAGTGAAGAAAAGAAGGAAATGCAATTAAACCCAAATAGAGGGGTTAAAAGTGTGCAAGGTACAAAATATAATATAATTTTGTACAAAAGCAACATGGCCGCCCATGCCATGTTACTTTTCACATTTTTCTGCTGATTGTAGAGAGAGAAAGAAGCAGAGAAGCTTTCGGGTTTTGGAGAAGAAGAACAAGAGATCGAATTCAAGGTAAGAATTCATCGTTTTAAGTTGTTCTTGGCCGACCTATGCCTCGGTTGCATGCTTATGTTGTTTTTTTGTGTTGGGTGTGTTTTGTTGGGTTTTAGGTGTGTGAACTCATTGCATTCGGGTTTGAAGGAAGTCTTGCCTGAAAATTGCATAAGTGAGTTCTAGATCCCCGGTTTCTATGTTTTAAACCTATTTTGGGCTGGAAATGCATGTAACTAACTTTTTAATATGTCCAGTATTTTATACCGTAAGTTTTGCCCTGTTCTTTTAGTGGGTGTGTTAGGGCCTGCATGTTTTGCTCGGTTTATGTGGTTGTATGCTTGTTCTAAGAGATTAGCATGCTAGATCGGTGCGATGAATTGTAAGAATGACGATTGGGAACTGATTATAGTGTAATGAAGTTTCAGGTTAGTTGATCATCCGCATTAAGTTTGAATATTTGCATAAGTGTTGTTCATCCGCATTAGTTAAGTCTTCATCCACATTAATGAACACATCGACTATTTTGTTCACCCGCATTGCTATGTGTTCATCCGCATTTGTTGTATGTTCATCCGCATCTTTTTGTCCATGCGCATTTGCTTCAGTCATCCGCATTTGGTTCATGCGCACTTCATTGGACGGAATATTTTCTGAAAACTTTCATGTGCTTTATGCATGCGCATTCGCTACAGTGTTCATGCACATTTCTTTGGGACACTTAGAATATTTTCTGAGGTGTTCATCCGTATTTGGTTACTCATCTGCATTTGTCTATTCATCCGCATTTGGTTACTCATCCGCATTTGTTTATTCATCCTCATTTGTCTGTTCATCCGCATTTGTTTTCTCATCCGCTTTCTTTAAGGGGATAGAATTTTCTGAGATTTTGAGATGTAAAGCTCAAGTGTTAAGAAAGGAGGTTTTATGGGGGACTGTGCTTGTTTAGGATTTGCATGCTTTGTATGCTGTGTGATGATGTTGTTCCATGTTATGTTTTATGTCGTGACCTTATGTGGTTCACGTATGAATATGCTTATGTAAAGTAGTACTTAACGAAAGTGAAGATAACTAAAGAGAAGTAAGAAAGAATGAATGCATGCATTAATGAACGAACGGAAGTAAGAAAAGTCTTGCAAGCACTGTAAGGAGGTTCACACCCAATGAAGGGTGTTAGCTCAACGGTGTGCGGGTTAGCTACCCCAGAAGGATGCACACTGGGGTCTAGTCTTTGTGACTGACCATACGTACGGGACCATTGTCGCTTGTCCCGGTGCTGGTGCCCGCCTAGTGCATGATGTTTGAAGTCTATTTATAGTCTTCAGCCCAGTACCCTCCTTGTGCATGATGTTTGGGATAGCACATGGCATTGGTCCAAATGATGATACCCCGGTGCTGGTGCCCGCCTAGTGCATGATGTTTGAAGTCTATTTATAGTCTTGGCACAGTACCCTCCTTGTGCATGATGTTTGGGTATAGCTCGAGGCATAGCCTGAGCATAGAGAAGTGAAAGTAATAATGAACGAATGATATGTACGATAAGAAAGAGAATGAATGAATGTAGGTTGACGATGACGAAAGATAATAATGAGATTATCTATTTGTACGTATGATGTATGATCGCTACGAAAGTAAAGTACGGTTTTAAATGAAAGAAAAGTATTTTATTTATAAAACTAGAACTCACTCAGCAACGCTGACTTTTATGTAATTTCCAGTTGGCAGGTAACGTTGCTGAGGATGGCACGGGGCAGCTACTTGGCGTTTTTGGGATGGCATCCATTTCATGACAAATGACTTTTTTGTAATGTATGCAACAATGAGATGATTTTAATGGATAACAATGATTGTATTGTCTTGCAAAAGTGGTCATTAATATAAGAAATGGTTGTTCAGTATTCCATTACGATGTTTTAGCAAATGTAAATATATGTTCTATGTTTTATGTGCGATGATTGACCAGCTGTAAGTGTTCCTGTAACGGGCATTACAATATACCTTAGTTCTTCAGTTCTTGCCATGAGAGCTTGAGCAGGAGTCACATCTTACACCATGAAGCTCTAATCAACTTCTTGACCAACAACTGCAGTTTGTTGCTTAGTGGATTTGGTTGCAGCTTTAGGGGTAGTAGGATTTTGGAGGCTTGAAGTTGCTCCAGGATTAGATCTAGAGCTTTTGCATTCCTTGCAGAGTGACCAAGCTGGTTGCAGTTGTAGCACATGGCCTTTGTCTTGTCAAACCCAAATTTCCTGTTAGTTGGGTTCTGAGGGAACTGCCTTCTAGTTCTTTTGAAGAACTTCTTTGCTTTGTAGGTCAGTAGAGCCATCTGTTGGACAATGTCCATGTATTTTACATCATCTTTGCTGAAACACTCCAGATCATCAAAACAAATTGAAATCTTCAGAGTGCTCGCTCCCTGAAACAAAGCACAACTATCATAGAAAGGATTTTGATGAGCCTGTTGAGACTGGGTGTCTCAAGGAATGTGATGTATGACCCAGAAGAAGAGGATGCCTGTTGGGGGTAGTTCAGGTATAGCTGGGGCTGGGGAGTTCTTGAACCTTTAGTAATATGTAGAGTATTGCTGACTGAAGGATTGGTGATACTGTTCATCTAATGGCCTTTCTGAGATTCCATCTCCATACAATATCCATCAAGGATTCCATATAGTTCAGTCATGGTGAGAGTGTTGAGATTCTTAGTTCTCTTAATTAAGACACAATAGAAAGTCCACTCATGAGGCAGTGCACTCATGAATTTTCTTACTATGTCTCTTTTCTCAAGAATCACTCCTATAGATTGAAGAGAGGTGATCAAGTCCATGCATCCGAAGTATTGTTGGCTCAAGATCTCACCAACAATATATGTGAAGTTCTTAAACTTCTGCTTCAATACATCTTTCTTTGTCTCCTTGGATTCAGCAAACCAGAGTACATAAACTTCAAAGCCTCAAAGAGTTCTTTGACAGACTCGTAGTGCTTAAAGCCTACCGTTATAGAGTTTGGTATAGTAGTAAGTAGAACAGTCATGGCCTTGCAGTCATTGTCCATTCCATTCTCTTATAGTCTTCATCTGAGTAGTCTTTAATGGCCTTCTTGACCGTGGCACCATTTCCTGCTGGAGATGCCACTTTTGGCTTGTATGGACCATGGGTAACAGACCTCCACATTCAGCTATCCTTGTACTTGATGAAGCCTTCAATGCGGATGCACCAGGTCTTAAAATCATCAGGAGTAATGGTAGGAGCCTTGGTCATAGTTCCCATCTCAAACTCAGAGGACTTTTGGTTGAAAGTCATTTGAGTGAAGTGAGTGAATATGAAGAAACAAGGGTGATTTGGGATGTAAGATCTCACAATCAAGAGCCTAAAAATCTCTGATACTAATTGCAGGATCGATGATTGTCTCATAACACAAGATAATCACACAAACTCACTTAATGTCACTAGGGTTGATGAAGCAGAATCTTAACCAAGTTCACAAGTAATAGAATAAGTTCAAACATAACACATAAAAGCACACGAGTGGTTTTCAAGATACTTGTTTATATTACTTCCCATCTCAGTTTTACAAGACTCTTACAAGCATGGTTACAAAGTTACATAGAGAAACTATGTACACTTGGAAAGCCAGCTGAAATTACAACTAGACAAATACTACATTGTTTAAAAGTACGACATCTAAGATAAAATAATAATATCTTAGGTTAGGTAGTCATGACATGTCCATGACTTACCTTTTGTCACCAACTAAAAGTGACAACTGTACTAAGCTAATATAGTTGAACAAGTAAGGTCAACTACATGGGCGTGGGAAAGCGCCATGCAGTCTGTCAGAGTGGCAGTGGACTATCAGACAGAGCTTACTTATGTCCACTGGTTCATAGTTAGTTCTTCCGAAGCTAAATGGCTTCGGAAGAATAATTCTCCCGAGGCCATTTATACTTCGGAAGAATCAACTTCTTCGAATTTCTGCAAGTCTTCAGGACTTTATCTTCGGAAGACTTTGTCTTTGGATCTTCTAAGTTGCATACTTCGGAACAAGAACTTAGTCTCGGAAGACTAAGTTCTTCCTTTGAAAGTTCTTCACACTTGAGCTTCCAAAGATCTTTGACTTACCTTTGGAAGAGCAGCTTGTTCCTTTAGAAGGCCATTTGTTTGGCACATCAAAATAGATCTAAGTGGGTTTTGGTTGCACCAGCCTCATTAGATCCAACAAATTTTATCCTTAAAGCCTATCATTTCATGCCTAAGGATTTTAGTTTTTGATTTCTCGTCCATTACCATGTTTGCCAATTTGTTGTTATGTTCTCTGTAACCTTGCATCTCATTGGTGCATTTTTAACTATAGAGATTGGTTTTTACCTCAAAAGGCATTGGAGTTGGATTTTAATTGATCTGAACCATTAATGCATGATTCTGAAATGTAGGCTTTACTTCTTCAGCCTATAAGCTCTAGTCACACACCATGTTATCTGATGTCAAGTGAACTTCATGATGTTTGAGGTGCTGGTTGAGCTTGATATGGGAGTTGAGGCTAATTTTGTTGATATGGTTGTTTGATGAGTTTGATGACTTTGATAATGATGAGAGTTTTAATTTCCTTGACATGAAGACTGACTATAGTTGCTTCTAGAATAATTGTTGTTTTTGATTCTCGGAACATTGCATTCTCTTAAGAAGTGGTTGTTAACAACACAATTATAACATTTTGCTTCAGTCTTGTCATAACTAAGTTTAGTGTTTTCAATCAAGGTCAACTTCTTCCCTTTTTGGAAAAACTTTTTTTCCCTAATGGCAATCATGCCCGTCTACCATTGAAGATCCATATCCTCTACATCATTAGGATCCATCTCTTCTAGGTCTTCTTGAATAAGGTGAAAAGCCATTAATCTTCCACCTAGATAGCCTCAAAACTTGATACAAAGGCATTATAAATAGTGTTTGTTCTTCATTAACATGCATCATTAGGATCCATCTCTTCTAAGTCTTCTTGAATAAGGTGAAAAGCCATTAATCTTCCACCTAGATAAGGCTTAAAACTTGATACAAAGGCATTATAAATAGTGTTTTGTTCTTTATTAACATGCTCTGATTGAGCATAAGGTTGATGCGAAGAAGATGGCATCTTGTTGTTTTTCACATGGAGAGCTGAGATAAAGGCCAGATTTCCTAGAGTTTATGGAGAAGCCATAAAATCATCTTCTCTAGAATCAAAGGCATTCTCACATAGTGAGATTTGAAGGGTACATGTATGCTACAATATCTCTTGCCTTCTCATTCAATTCTAATGCCTCAATTTTAGGCAACCATAGTGTCAAGACTTATACTGTCAATATCCAGAGTGTTTTTGAGCATTGTGACACTATGTTTCTTAATTTTTAGTCAAAGAATTCAGCATCTTCTTGTTAGTATCACCCTCTACGTAGGTGACACCTATGATTTGAAGATCATTGATTAGTTGTACAAATATGTGTAGTTGCTTAGAGATGGATTCACCTTTCATGTTATGGAATGTTTCACACTGGTTCATAAGTTTATCCTTGTTAATCTTAGTAACCTTATTGTTGCCTTCCCATATAATGTGCAAGGCGTCTAGACTCCCTTGGTTATGCTGTATTTTCCAAGTCTCTTTAGCACATCCATCTTTAGTACCATTATGATGAGGGAGTATGCCTTCATGTCTATCTAGATCTTTTTGTAATCTACTAGGACATATTAAATGAGGAATCTTCAACTGGTTGTTCTGTATTGATCAGCATCTAGAGCTATGGAATGAATGGACCCATGCAAATTGAAATCCAATCATTAGGGTAAGTAGATATGATAAAGTTTTTGAATCTAAATTTCCATCATTTATATTCTTATTTATGTTTCAACATTGGTCGCATATGATTGGCCTAATTCTCTAACTTGTTTTGATAATGATTGATTGGATTTTTAAACTTTGGTGTGTTGATTTTTAGGTTAATGTTAAGTTGATTTTTATGTCCAACGGTCCAATCAGTCAACAATTAGTTCAAAATCTAGAATATCTTCGAATAATGCATTAAAATACCACAATTTCCGGTGAAATGCGGTTAACAATGCATAACAGTGATCATAATACGATGAAGAATATCAAGTCAGTGAATGCGACCAATAATGATCAAAACAAATTCGATGAATAGTGGTGTTCTCTCAAATGCAATGTGTCAGGATCAGCGATCTAAGTTTGATCAATTAGATGAATCGCAGCGGAATAGAACAAGAATTGACAAATATAGCAAGAACACAATAGATATTCAATGGAACAGTACACGGTTATAGAGAAAGAGGGTTTTCTTCAAAATGGATAATATCATTCATGCACAATGCTTCGGTATGGCGGTTGCTAAGCTTTTCTAAGTTTGCTATAGCTGCTCGTCACATCTTACAATTAGGTCAACATTCCTTATATAAAGGAATGTGACGTCTGCTGATGTCACTTGATAGTGACATCTAACAGAATTATTACAAACTACTGAAAGTAAGCAAACTACTGAGAATGTTCACAACAACTGAGAACATCTCAGAGTATGCTAAGTACAAGATAAAACTAAACTACTGAAACTACAATTACTGATTACAATAAACATAAAACTACTGAAAGGAAACCATCACAACTACTGAGGAGATCTTCTTCAGCTGTTGTGACACATCTGAAACTTGGTCTTTATCTTTGTCTTCAGCTTTTGTCTTCAGACTTTGTCTTCAGCTCTTTCACTCAGACTTTGTCTTCAGTTCTTTCACTTCAGACTTTGTCTTCAGCTCTTTTACTTCAGACTTTGTCTTCAACTCTTTTACTTCAACTTTGTCTTCAGACCTTTCGACTTTGTCTTCAGCTCTTTCACTTTAGACTTTGTCTTCAGCTCTTTCACTTCAGACTTTGTCTTCAGCTCTTCACTTCAGACTTTGTCTTCAGCTCTTTCACTTCAGACTTGTTATCAGTTGATGTCTTCAGCTGTTGCAGACTACTTCAGTTGTTGTAATGTCCGTGGGACTTAAAGGTTTTTCTGATCAGGCTCATTGGTTCTTTTGGTCCAACAAACTCCCCCTGAACCAATGCAGCCAAAACCTTTAAGCTTATTGAGGTCCCACTTATTCTTGGCAGAAATACTCTCTTGATCAGCTTCAGAGATATCGGATAAGCACAGGCCAGGGAACAGGTTTCAGTAGATGTGAATGTCAAAGATGGAAGGGAACTCTGTCTTGGGGAACTGGACACAGAGCTGTTATCCCAACCATGAAACCTACTTCCCATTGATGAGTCTATAAGACTCTCTGACGTAGGCCTCAAGGAGAACAACTTGTTCCTCCTTAGTGAGTTCTTCTGCTTCTCCTTCGAAGAAGAACTCTGGGCCATAGTACTCTGATAGGTACTTTAACGTCTTTCCATTTTTCAACTCAACAGTTGTTATCTCTCTGTAAGCAAATTCATCTGGGTGAGTCCCTTCTAATAACAACTGGAGTTCATTTTTCTTGATCTCTTCAAGCCTCTTGTATAACAACCCCTTCTTGACCATTTTGTTCTCCATTAGAGTTTGAGGGGTCATCTTTGACTTGTAGGCTCTCTTGAAGTCTTCAAGTATCTCCCAGGGAGAGACTACAATGGCCAACATAATAACAGCATCTATGGTCTTTCTCACTTGGCCATTGTATCTACTTGGTATGGATTTCTTATGAATTCTAGAACTAACCCTGGGGTCTGGCCAAATCCTTACTCTCTCCTTTTGATATTGAAAGGTATACCTGAGAGCATACAGCCTTTGAGCGTGTTTCTTCATGGCTTGTATAGATGATGACTGAGGAAACTCTTTGTCAACCATCTTCAAAAGTTGCTCATCGTGCTGTTTCTGCTGTTCTTCTTCTTCAATCTTAACTTTCACCATTTGCCTCTGAAAGTCTGGTGTGATCATTTGTTGACTTCTGGGCTCAGGTATTTTTAGAACAGCAGAGATTGGCAGACTGTCTTCTTCATCATCTTCTTCTTCTTCTTCTTCCATCCTCAACACCCTTCTCCTCCTTCTGGGTGCATCCTTGGATGTGGTTTGAGGTGGTTTTTGGGGTAAGGGAGTTGGTTTTGAAGGTTGAGTTGGTTTAAGTTTAGGTTTAGGGATTGGTTTGGAGAGTTGTGGGGTTGGTTGTTTTTGAGTGGGAGTTTGGGAAGGCTGATCTAGCATTTTTGTGGTAAGTTTGGCTTTGGAAAGCTTGGCCATATCAGATCTCTTCCCAGCACCTGCTTCATCTAAGGCTTCGATAATCAACCCTTTATTGAATGCTTCAGAAGCACAGATTCTGGTGGTTATTGCCAGAATACTGTCTCTGGTCCATGATTTAATCTCAATTAATGATCTTCCCAAGTATTTTGCAATAAACCTGATCATTATCTCCAACCTCTCCCTTTCCATCACACTGTAACTGGCCCATCTCTCTTGTATCTCTTTAATCTCCAGCCTTCTGATCTCAGTGTCTAATGTAGCTGTATCAAAACCCTGTCTGAAGAGTTGGTCTATTATTTTGTCCATTGATCTGTTGTGAGCTTCATCAGCTTCTTTAACCAGATCATCCAATGATTTCTCTTCATCAGGCTTTTGAGTTTCAGCACTTTTCTTTCTCTTGTATGTGATCAGCTGTTTTTCCTTTTCTAACTCCTTTTCTTTCTCTTGTTGTTTCTCATCTTCCACTCTCTTTCTCTTTCTTTCTTTCACTGCCTTAGACTCCCCCTTTTTGGGTGCATTGGGTTCAGGGGTTTGAATGGCAGAAAGCTTCTTTTGCACAGCATCATCAACAAGTGTTTGTAGATTTGAGGAGATCCTCTCGTCAATGGCTTTATGCACAATCTCATTGATGATGGGAGTGATGAGAGGTAAGGAATGTTGAAAAGTAGCAACCATCTGCTCAGAGGGGTTCTGTCCCTGAGAGGTGGTGCCAAAAGCAGTGGCTGGGGCTCAGTTGAGTGTAGTGGCTGAGTGTTTGGTGAACCTTCAGATGAAGGTGCCATCTGTGGGTTTATTGGGGCAGATGGACTTTGATCCTGAGACATTTTGGCAAGCAGTTCTTTGAGTCTGCTCACCTCAGCCTCAAGGATTGTGTTATGGGCTAAGACATCGAAGAAAAAGCCCAGGTCATCATCAGTCTTTGCTGAATCACCTGACCTCCTGATTGAATCAGGATGTACATGCCCTGAGTGTAGATCAGTTGTAGCATGTGCCCCTTGTTCTTGGTTCTGGGGACTTCCTGCCTCAGGACTGAGTCCTTCATCGGCAGTTGCCTCTGGTGAGGTCTTAGAGATGTTACCAACTGCATCCTGTTCATTTGCTGAATCAGTAGAAGTGGCAGCCTCACCAGATGTTCTAACCTCCTCCTCTACACGGGGAGATTGAACATTATAACCCCTGTGCTGTGGGTTATCAGCAGCATTTTGGTCCTCTTCCTCAGCTGTTGAGGTTCTCCCCATTGTAATTGGTTTCTGGGGAGGAGGAGAGGAATGCAGCTGACTCAGCACTTGTGCAACTATAATGGTTGGGCTTTGAGGGGCGTTGCATTTGGAGATAGGTTTGAAGCAGATTGCACCCGGGGTGACTGGTGCTCTTCAATGGTAACCTTCTCAATTGAGATAGGTTCCAGATTGTGGTATCCCCAATTATGGTTGCATCAGGATCCTGTTGAGAGGATACCTGAGCGGCTAGGGCTGGTGGAGTCTTTGACACTACTGGGGGGTTAGAACCAGTAAGTGTTTCCTGTATTGGTGTTACAGGGGCATCCTCAGGGGACTCATCTCCCTGAGTAGCCTTTTTGGGCTTTTTGGTGTTGGGTTTGGTGGGGACTTTGGATCTGGAAGTGGAGGCTGTGGGTTCCCGCTGCTTGGGTTTTAGCAGCCGGGCAGCCCCTTTCATTGTAGGGTCAGAGTTGTGCCTGGAGTATACTTCAGGCAATACAGCCGGAGCAGGGACTCCAAGGCCAACAAGGCCGTCTGATTTTAGCTGATTTAAAATTATGGCCATGAGAAACCTGGGATATAATATCCATCTGTTTGCCACAGGTTTCAAAGCCAGATCCTTTAGTTCCATAAAACTATCTCAGAAAAATTTAGATTTTGTCGTTCAAAGATAGAGTATAATACCTGTTGCCATCGGGAGGACATCTGATCCCATGAGGAGGTTTTTGGTGCAAGGCAGACATTCACCATGTGGAATATAAGACGTTCAGCATCATGGAAGTGCTTCTTCAGAATGGTGGTAGCACTTAAGTCTCCTTCATACCCGTTATTGATGAAAGACATATCAGTTGTGCCTTTCGGGTATTCTGTGACGCAGGTGGCATCATGTAGATTTAGGGTTTGTCGAATGATGTCTGGAGTGATGACCACCTGTTTCTGGTTAACCAACGACTGGAGAGTGATTTGGCGATCATTCTCACCAGTTTGCACAGAGACGTTGGTCCAGAATTGGCTTAGGGAATCGGGGTATATGGTAGGATTCAGAAGAAAAGCGGTTCGGTACTGGGAATCTACCATAAGATCGATGGCATTATCAAATTTGTTCCAAAAGGCCGATTTCGAGAGGTAGGCAACACAGTTGTGTCTGGGTTTGAGTTTCATGGTCGCCATTGTTGAGAGAGTGAAGGATATGAAACGGCTAATGAAACGTTTGAAATTAGGTTTAGGTATTTATAGTGTAAGAAAAGGCTGATATAAAACGACTGAAAGTGTTGGTGCTGTCATCAGTTGTTTGAAAACAACTGAAGACCTGGTATTAACTTTCAGAAGTTGTAACAACTGAAGACTTGGTATTAGTCATCAGTAGTTGTGAAACTACTGAAGACATGGTTTTGGCTTCAGTTGTATGAAGTGAAACAGCAGTTGTAGAAACAACTGAAGAGAAAAGTTTCTCATCAGCTGTTGTCGTCAATTCTTAGCTCATCAGCTGTTTCATTCTGACCTCAACACTTATCAGACTTTTGTCTGATTTTCAGATGTTTCATTGGTCATCAGTACTTATCTGTTATATGACATCAGTAGTTGTAACTACATCAGTAGTTGTAACCACATCAGTTCTTTTCAACAGATAGAGTACTTCAGTACTTTTAAGTAATTTAGTCTTCAGTAGTTATGAAAACTACTGAGGATAAAAGAACTTATCAGTACTTATTTGTGACAATAGTATACGAATGCTCATCAGTACTTGTTGACTGAGATCATCAGTAGTTGTCACTTATTCTAGCTGCAGCATACCAAGCCTTAACACTAGGTTTTGGAAAGTTGAACTGTCCAAAGGCTTAGTAAATATGTCTGCAAGCTCATCAGCACTAGGAACAAACTTTGGATCAATCAGACCTTTTTCAAAACAATCCCTAATAAAATGGTGTCTGATCTCAATATGTTTGGTCCTAGAGTGCTGGACTGGATTCTTGACAATACAAAGAGCTGAAGCACTATCCATTAGTAATGGAGTCTTAGTCTCTGTAATGCCATAATCCAATAATTGATTCTGAAGCCAGAGTACCTGAGATGTACAACTTGCAGCAGCAATGTACTCGGCTTCAGCAGTGGATGTAGCAACAGATGTTTGTTTCTTACTCTGCCAAGAAACCAAACAGTTGCCTAGGAATTGACATCCACCAGAAGTTGATTTTCTAGTTACTTTACACCCTGCATAGTCACTATCAGAAAAAGCAACTAATTTGCAAGAGTGCCCAGTGGAATACCAAAGACCTAGAGATTGAGTACCTTGCAGATATCTAAAGATCCTCTTGACTGCAATCAAATGAGACTCTTTAGGAGCAGCCTGAAATCTAGCACAAACACAAGTTGCAAACATAATATCTGGTCTAGAAGCTGTTAAGTACATCAAGGACCCAATCATACATCTGTAAAGTGTTTCATCAACAGCTTTACCTTTCTGATCTGCATCCAGTTGTGTGGTGCTGCACATGGGAGTAGAACAGGGCTTACAGTTTTGTAAATCAAACTTTTCCAAAAGACTCTTTGTGTATTTTGACTGATGAATGAAAGTTCCATCAGCCTTTTGTTTGATTTGCAAACCTAGAAAGAACTGTAATTCTCCCATGGCACTCATTTCGAATTTTTGTTGCATCAACTTTGTAAATGCATCACACAACTGTGGATCAGAGGATGCAAAAATAATATCATCAACATAAATTTGAACAAGGAGCTTATGCTGACCCACTTTCTTAATGAACAAAGTTTTATCTATGGAGCCTCTAGTGAAATTATTCTGAAGAAGAAAATTTGACAGTGTTTCATACCAGGCTCTAGGAGCTTGTTTCAAACCATAAAGAGCCTTATCAAGTTTATACACCCAATCAGGATGTTTATTATCCTCAAAACCTGGTGGTTGACACACATAAACCTCTTCTTTTATTTTACCATATAAAATGCACTTTTGACATCCATTTGAAAAACTTTAAGATTGTGGAATGCAGCATAGGCTAAGAACAATCTAATTGCCTCCAGTCTGGCTACAGGGGCAAAGGTTTCATCATAATCGATACCTTCTTCTTGTGAAAACCCCTGGACAACCAGTCTGGCCTTGTTCTTGACAATTTGCCCATGTTCATCTGTTTTATTCCTAAACACCCATTTAGTGCCTATTGCACACTTACCTGGGGGTAGAGGAACCAGTTCCCACACTTGCTGCTTTTTGAACTGAAGAAGCTCAAGCTGCATGGCATCAACCCATCCATTGTCTCTTAATGCAATATGATAGTTCTTTGGCTCTTGCTGACTGATGAAGAGAGCATAGAAGCAGAAGTTGGAAATTGACTTCTAGTTGAGACACCAGCATTGATATCACCAATGATTTGAGACATTGGGTGATTCTTCAGCTCTTGGTACACTATGAGATCTGTGCAAGTGTTTGTAGCACGCTCAGCAGCAACAGATGTTGATCCAGATTCTTGAAACCAAGTATTAGATGGCAAGTCAAATGAAGTAGAGGATTCAAAAATCTCATCAGCATTTTTGTGGATGGTGCTACTGAAGCTACAGGAACATCAAGTTTAGTAGACTCAGGCAGTTGAGCACAAACTTGAATAGGTGAGTACTGGGATCATCATCAACATCAGTACCACCAGATGGATGACTAGCTGCAGAAGGTGATGAATTCACATGATCTGCAACAGCTGGAGGCTGATAAGGAACATATTGCAGTATGTCCAGATCAAACAACTCCACAGGGTTTTGTGGAATTTTGTCCTTAGGGATTCATTGAACTTCACATGCAAGTTTCTTCAACCATCTTTGTTCTGCAGTTGAACACTCTGTAAGCCTTGCAAGTGGATGAATACCCAACAAAATACCCTGCATCCACCTTAGAATCAAACTTTTGGAGTTGATCCTTTGTGTTGAGAATGTAACAAGGACACCCAAATGCTCTGAAGAATGAAATTAGAGGAGCCAAATGATGTAGAACTTCATAAGGAGTCTTCATCAACCTCTGATTCACTAAAGCTCTATTTTGCACATAGCATGCTGTGTTGACAGCTTCAGCCCAAAAGGTCAGTGGCAAACCAGAGTCAGCCAACATGGACCTTGCAGCTTCAATTAGGGTCCTGTTCTTTCTCTCCACTACTCCATTTTGTTCTGGAGTCCTTGGGATGCTATACTGCCTCTTGATTCCTTTTGAAAGGTAGAAATCATCAAGTGTATGGTTTCTAAATTCAGTTCCATTATCACTTCTTATACACTTGACTGATAGGGAATACTGCTTCTCAACATACAACACAAAGTTAATAATTGTCTGAGCAGCCTCATCCTTTGAATGCAAGAAGAAGGTCCATACAAATCTGGAGTAATCATCCACAATTACCAGACAGTATTTCTTCTTTGCCATGCTCATTACTCTCACAGGACCAAAGAGATCCATGTGCAGTAATTGCAAGCAGGCAGTGGACTTTGGTTCTTCTATAGGAGGGAATGAAACTTTGTGTTGTTTTCCTTTTAAACAAGCAGTGCAGGTTTCATCACAGTGGAACTCCTTTATTGGTAGACCTCTCACTAAACTATTGTGGATCAGCTGATTCATGTTTTTGAGATTAACATGACCCAGCCTTCTATGCCACAGTTTAGATTCCTGAGGAGAGGCCTTGGAGAACAGGCAAGGATGACCTTTTATATCAATCTTCTTTGACAAATCCAAGGCATATACTCTTCCTATCCTGTTGGCCTTCAGCAGAGTATGTTCATCCAATACCTTGTCAATCAGCCTCAGAACTTTGGGAGACAGAATCCGGCAATTCTGGCTTGTGAAAAGTGCAACATGCCCTTTATCACACATCTGACTAACACTCAATCTGATTTCTCCATTTGACACAAATCCTTTCCCGATGATGTAACCTTTACCATCATTTCCAAATGAGACAAATCCCTTCTTTCCTTGAGAGTAGTCATTAAGAAGAGAACTGCTCCCAGTCATATGCATAGATCCTCCACTGTCTACATACCAGATGCTTCTTTGGCATGCTGAAGAACCCTGCATTTATCATAAGAAACTAGTTAGCTTTAGAGACCCAAACCTTTTGGTTTTGGGTCTGTTTTCATCAACAGATTTAACCATAACTTGTTTCTCATGATTAACAGCTGATGAAGGTGGAGATGGTGCTGAAATGGATTTCTTAGATTTGGGCTTGGATTTCCTTTTCAGTGGTTTGATCACAGGTGCATCTAGTTGGTTAACTCTCCCCAACAAATGCTGAACCATCATAACAAGTTGTGTCTGATTTGTTGCTAAAGCTTCAGCTCATTTGACACATCAGTACTTGTTTTTGATGAGTTCCTGTGACCCACCATTTCCTCCTTCTTGAAATTCACAGACTTAGTCTGATGTTTATCATGAGGAACACTATCAGCTGTTTTCTATAAACCCCATCCTTCTTTTTGGATGTTGGCGAGGCCTTGGGTTTATCAGTTTGAGATGACTGTGGTACAAACTTGGTCTCAAACTCATTTTTCATTTTATTAATCTCTTCTTTAATGAGCTTATCTCTGTTGAGTTTGGAACCCTTTTTGTACCAGCATTCATCAGATAGATGATTGAATTTACCACATATTTCACATGGCTTATTCTTCATCTTGGATTGATCAACTGCTAAAGTGGAAACTACTGAAGGTGTGATCTTCAGTACTTTCCTCCTTTCAGTACTTGTGTTAAGTACTGAAGGATCGGTAACAACTGAAGACTTGTTCTTCAGCTGTTCTCTATCCGTCCTGAAAGACCGTATGATAGATTCCTCAGCAGTTGTTAATCCTTTTATTTCAGCAGATATGAAATGCTTTTCAGATGTTGTGACTTGCCCTTCAGTACTTGGAGTACTTTGAGGGACAACATCTGAATTGCTCAGCTTCATGTGTTTATCAGCATTTAAACCATCAGGCAATTGATTTGCTGAGATCTTAACACTGACTTCATCCTCTAATTTGACAATTTTGTATTATCATTTGAGGATGAATCACATGATGATGTGGTTTGGAAATTACTTTCACCTTCAGATTTTACTATTGATTTTGAAGTAAAATCAGTAGGTGGTGCAGTATGATTGTAACCTATTCCAAACTTCACATTTGAAGCTGTTTGCTTGCTGAGAAGCATTTCAAATCCCTTGCAGGATGTTACCCAGCGGTCACACTCAACTTGGGTATCTGCAAGTGTCTCTTTGAGACTTCTGTGGTTCTCAAGTATGACCTCTACCTTAGCCTTTTCATCATTAAGTTGACATTTAAGCTTGTAAATCTCATCATCTTTGTCATTAAGAACAGACTCATACTCAGCTTTTCTTTTGGAAATAGTTTTCTCAAGCTCAAGAGTTTGATTGATTAAAGCTACATTTGCCTCTCTAATAGAGACAAAGGCAGCTATGCATGATTCAGAACATAACTTGGCTTTAGCCTCAGAAGATACCTGGGTTACCTGTGAAGATGATGCATCGGAGCAGGAACCCTCAGTAGACTCCAGGGCCATGAGAGCAAGATTCCCAAAAGGATGTTCACCACCATGTTGACCAGCACCAGCAAATAATTGCTCATTGAAACCAGAAAGATCATCTGGTGAGCTGCTCCAGTCAACAACTCCTGGTGTGAAGAAGCTGTGATGAGGTTGAGATTGTGATGGAGATGGTTGAGGCTCAGGTAGGGCTTGAGGTTGTTGTGCTATAGGAACTTGAACTGGATTTGGCTGTGGCATGTAATAGCAGGGATATAGATATGGCATTGGACCCTGAGGGACAAAATATGCAGGAGATTGAGGTTGTGAGTGATGACCAGAACTAGCAGGATGTTGCCCTTTGTTTTGTGAACTATTGCTTGGAAAGGTCACAAAGGGTGCAGAGGAGTTAGATCCAGTTGATCTACACTCTCTTGCAAAGTGCCCAAGCCTGTGGCATTTATGACACCTCAACTTACTCTTGTCAAAACCAACTTTGGTTTTGCCAGAGAGTCCTGGAAATTTCCTACCAGTTCTCTTGTAGAACTTTTGAGATCTGATATTGATCAAGGCCATTTGGCTCAAAATATCCATCTCTTCTAAATCATCATCAGCAATACCCATCAAATCATCCATGATAAAGCATAAATTATCACTATTACACCAGAATGACTGTCAACACCAACAAATGCATGATCAGAACTGTTTGAAGAGAAATCTATATGCTCATCATAATGGCTTTTGATCCAGCATATTCTGACTCATGACCGACCAAGGCAGTGTTCCCTGGTACAAAGTCATCAGTGAGCTTTCCTGATGATGCCAGTTTCCTTTTCTGCTCTATCTCTCTTCAAATGTAAGCAGTTTCCCATGGAGTTGGGTGAGAGATAGGCTATCCAGATTTGCACTGGAGCGTAGGACAATGGTGTATATGTCCCATCTCTCAGGCAGTGATCTGAGGAATCTGTTGTTCATCTGGCTGTTAGTATACTCATGCTTGACCATTTTCAGCTCAGAGATCAAGCAGGAGAAACGCTCAAACTGTTGAGTCAGTGTCTCACCCTTCCTATGAGAGAATGTCTCATATTGTTGGGCGAGGATTTCTCTGTTGTTTGCTAAGACCTCATCAGTTCCTCCGAATTGTTCCTTCAAAGCATTCCAGAGGTCATGAGCAGTTTCATGATGCATAAGCCCAGAATAGATTTCATTAGGCAGTGCCATGGCCAGAATTCCATGGGCTTTAGCATCAATCTCAAACAGTTTACGATCTTCATCTGAGTATTGCTCCTTCTTCTTCGGAACCATTTGGTTGGTCTCCGGATTGTTCACCATAGGCTTGTGTGGACCGTGAACCACAGATGTCCAACAACCTGAACTGTTAACAGACAGGTGATGGAGCATTCTTCGTTGCCATATGTTATACTCACTCCTAACCAGCATCGGAGGCTTGGTTGAGGAGCCAGTATTGTGAGGGTCATTAGAAGGAGTAGTCATTCTCAGATTCAAACCAATTCAATCAAGTTTCAAAGATTTAGCACAAAAACACAACAAACTCAATATGAACCAAGAAGAAACTCAAATTGACTAGAAGCAGCAGAAGACAATCTCTATAACCAATTCTTGCAAATATGCTAATTCGATCAAACTTTAGATATCGAAATAGCAGTTTCAATGATCAATTGTTAAACCATCAATGATTAACCTGCTCTGATACCATTTGTCAGGATCAGTGATCTAAGTTTGATCAATTAGAGTTGAATCGCAGCGGAATTAGAACAAGAATTAGACAAATATAGCAAGAACACAATAGATATTCAATGGAACAGTACACGGTTATAGAAAGAGGGTTTCTCAAAATGGATAATATCATTATGCACAATGCTTCGGTATGGCGGCTGCTAAGCTTTTCTAAGTTTGCTATAGCTGCTCGTCACTTACAATTAGGTCAACATTCCTTATATAAAGGAATGTGACGTCTGCTGATGTCACTTGATAGTGACATCTAACAGAATTATTACAAACTACTGAAAGTAAGCAAACTACTGAGAATGTTCACAACAACTGAGAACATCTCAGAGTATGCTAAGTACAAGATAAACTAACACTACTGAAACTACAAGTACTGATTACAATAAACATAAAACTACTGAAAGGAAACCATCACAACTACTGAGGAGATCTTCTTCAGCTGTTGTGACAACATCTGAAACTTGGTCTTCAGTCTTGTCTTCAGCTTTTGTCTTCAGACTTTGTCTTCAGCTCTTTCACTTCAGACTTTGTCTTCAGTTCTTTCACTTCAGACTTTGTCTTCAGCTCTTTCACTTCAGACTTTGTCTTCAGCTCTTTTACTTCAGACTTTGTCTTCAGACCTTTCACTTCAGACTTTGTCTTCAGCTCTTTCACTTCAGACTTGTCTTCAGCTCTTTCACTTCAGACTTTGTCTTTAGCTCTTTCACTTCAGACTTTGTCTTCAGCTCTTTCACTTCAGACTTTGTTATCAGTTGATGTCTTCAGCTGTTGCAGACTACTTCAGTTGTTGTAATGTCCGTGGGACTTAAAGGTTTTTCTGATCAGGCTCATTGGTTTTTTTGGTCCAACACAATGTATAGTATTTGGTTACTGTTCATTGAATGTTTGCTTTGAATCTGGGAATGTTTGCACTCAATTTGTTGTAGAACCTTTCAGTTAGGAACCCTCACTAATTTCAAGCCATATTTCTTACAAAAACTCTTAGTTTAGTATTTTTTTTGATGGTTTAATTTGGATTATCAGTCGAACAACTCAATCGAGTATTGTTTGTTCAAATTATGGTCAACTAATGAATAAAATCTTGTTTGAATTTGAGTATAATAGGTTTGAATACAAATCTAAGTTGTACAATACCTCAGATTTGCAAACTAATCAGCTGATCAATTGATTTTATGATGAAAATGGGTTTTAATCTTAAATCAGAAGCCAAGGCTCTGATACCAATTGACCGGGTCATAATTTTTGATGAATCGAATGTTGATTGAGTCTATCGAAACAATGTAGCAGAAATAGAAAAATCAATAATTAAATAAATAATCAATAGAACATAATATTGATAAATTATCTTTGTATATTGATAAGTTTGTTCAAAATACAAAGTTGGGTTGTTGGGTGTAGGGTTACCAAAAAACAAATAATAGCATTTTATTTATAGCCTGACATTAGGCTTGTACTATGACTAAAATGCTCTAATACTATGCATTACGATAGCACAAGTCAAACTAGTACAAAACAGAACAATCATTCCTTTTAAGTCTTCATCGGCATTTGTTACTGCGGATGACAGAACACTTGTCAACATTTGTTCTTTGTTCATAAGCATTTGTTGTTACTCTTCCGCACTAGTTAATGCGGATGCATAAATGCTTATTTTGTATTTTATTCCTTATAATCCGCATTTATGGTCATGTTATTTTCTTTACGAACCGACATTAATACTTGTACCCGTATTAGTTGTCCACATAGGGTCTTGTACTTGTCAAAATATGAAGCAAAACAACTCACCAAATTAACATGTATGATCCTTTCAAGATCCAAGAACTTTAATGAAGAGACAATCAATGGGTTAAAAGCTTGCTGTTTCTTTTTATTTATTCTTTGTGCTATGAGATTCAAAAGCATAAAATGGTATTTGATCCACATATTTTATGGTCAAATAAAAAAATTAAAACAAGCCTAATATTTATTTAAGCCTAAATAACTTTAAAATTAAATTGAGCCCGCTCACCCATGGCACCTAGCTCGTATAATATCTAACGTTATTTTCTCGATCAATAAGTTAATCCAAACACACTAAAATAGATATTGATAGCACTTAAATTACCAACAGGTCTTCGAAGAAACACGGAGATGCCCTTGTAGTTCTCTAAAACGTGCACGTTCTTTTTTTTTTGAAATAATGAGATGAAATTGAAACATTAAGGTTTCATTCATGCTTAACTAAAACAATGTAATTATATGTTTTTCTCTTTGAATCTATGCAGGCATACCATGTATAATATTCTTTTAGGAGGGTTTTTTTAACATTCTGCTTTTCGAAAATTGTCAAATTATACAAAAAACAAAGTACAATTTGTTACATATACGTGGATAGTAACGTTAATCAACTCATTAATCAACAAATTATCTGTAATACAACGTTTCTTATTCATTAAAAACCAAATAACCATTATTAAGAATACGTGTAGCTTAGGAGTGTGTTGGTATACATCGAACAATATATATACTACATGAATTCTTAATTTCATTTACTCATACGACGAACCAACAAAGATTTAATTGGTCTGTTAGTTCTTCTCCGACATGTGTGAAACCGTCTTTACTTTTATATAGAACATCCATCACACGTGTCAAGTTGATGACACGAGTTATTAGAGTCATTGAAACATCTTTACACATGAGGGACTCTCTGGTCATATCTTTCCAGGCGTCTTCGATTTTGTTATTAAATACGTGATGGACATAATCCTTTGTAACGTTGTATTGCTTCATGTAACTTTCAATAGTAGACACAACATGCTTTCTTTCTTTCTCTTCCTACAAAGTTATTATATAAGTAATTAATATTATAATATAAAATATCGAACTTAATAGCATAATAACACAACAAACAGATTGCTAAATTCTTAGAACCTTTTGGGGAAAAATGTCATCCATGAGTCTAGCAATTGCACATGAAGCTATAACGAGAAGAGGTTTTGTGAGAGCCCATTTGAATGGCTTATCTGTCACTATATCAGCCATGCCAACCAGTGGCGGAGCTTGAACTCTTCCGTATGGGAGGCGGAAACAAAATTAAATATTTTTATTGGAGGCGAACTCGATATTTATATAAAAATTTACACTATCGGGACTAAAATTTACACTATCGGACTAAAATTTAACACTACCGACGAAAAAAATATGGGGGCCCCCGGCCCCTATGATGCTCCGCCAATGATGACAACAAAACATGTGTTGCTAGCATACCATAGCCGCTACTCTCGAATGAAACTGACATGTGCACCTCTATAGTTGGTACATACCCCTCGTTTGCCCATTTTACTTCAATCATATAACTTCTAATAAACTCTTTCATCTGTATTTAATAACATGTACAGTCATATGCATCAAAAGTATGGCAAATGAATGACATTAAAACATACGGATTCTTTTGCATAGTTAAGATGATATGGTTTTTTATTCTTTTCCAAGATCTCTTCCATTTCTTTGTAAATATCCAGGAGTAATTGGAATATTAGTTTCATGTAATCTGGAAGCATATCGATGCATGTTATCGACCACCTACAAATAGTTTTCAAGTATTAGTGAGTTTGGTGTGATGAAGATCGAATTAATGTAAATGTATTTCTGTAAGTCCAAAGAAAATATGTAATAAAGATTACCATTCTTATATTATTTTCATGAATTATAAAAGCACATCTACGTATGTTACTCACCAGCTATAAATAAGGTGCAAGTGACTTTGTTGAATAGTTTGATTAAAAAGTAACGTGTTATGGACTAGAATGAGTTCATTAGTTGAAATTTATGTTTTCATATATGCTAACATGCCAATGTAGATGGCGTCTATAAATACCTTTGGATCGCTTCGGTAAAGATCTTAAGTTCTTCGTAAGTACCATATACATCATAAGTATCATCAAAGACAGTTGCCAATGAAATTATTTTTGTTAAGAAAATTCTAGATTGAGAATATTTTAGCACAAAGTATACACCAAGTGCCCAGAAATAAATTTTTACCAGTCTATCTCTTGCATAAGGAAGATTTTTCGGGACATCAAGTTGTTTCCACCACCTACAATAATGTTAAAGAACAAAAGTGTCTACTATATGAAGTGAGCTTTCATATGTTAATAATGAGAATATACAAAATCAGAAAGCTATACCTCGAAACTTGGCTGAGCTAGTGCCTATGGAAAGGCTGGAGCATGTTAAACCCTAACTTGGCTAGTTCAAGTAAAGACTCATTATGTGAATCTTTTTGCTGGTAGAAAGGAATGTAACGTAACGCCTCTAGTCTTGGCAACCTTTTATGTATAGGTTGCTTTAGTGCATCTTGTATTTGGATAGATAACATAGAGTTGCTCTCGTGAACATCGTTTGCTATTTTCTCAAGGGAGGTTCTTGTAAAAACAAGAGCTTCTTCTAGTACAACTTCACCTTGGACTCTCTGAAATGTCGCTTCGTAAGCAAGCTTTGGACATCACTAGTTAAGGATTCCTTAAAACACCCATTTTTATCTTATATTCATTAAAAACATCTGTTTCAATTCAAATTAAATATCATTAAGTTTTTTTCAGAGTTAATTCAATAAGTCAATAAGACGCATGGTTACTTACCACATGAAACATAGAAGCCTTGCTGTCGTAGGATTCGAACCAAAGAGAAGGGTTTCCATCCTTCCAATCATCACCGTATGAATCATAAATATGTTGCAAGGCTTGCACAATATCTTCTTCAAAATAATAGGCTATACCAAGACGTTGGATTACATCGATCAATTTTAACAAATTTGCGTGTTCCGTTTGAACAGCTAAGTATGACACTATATCTTTCCTCACACGTTCCTTCAATTCTTCGACTCTTTGCTCCATATCGACATACTCTGCAGGTTGCTACATTCAATCACAGTGCACCATTCAAATTTATTGTTAAATAAATAAATCATCTTTTTGTTAAGTTCTAACAATAATTTTACACCTCTTTATAAACAAGAAATTGATCTCCCCAAACACTAGGCGGAAAATTGGCATTTGGCCGAATTACTTCTTGTTTAATTGACATGATGAAAGAAAAGTTTGAAAGCACTTGATATATAGAGCAGATTCGAGAGTTGAGAACTCTTCATAAAGTTAATTATCATATATTTAAACCCATATATTAAATATTTATTCCGCAACTACCATCATGAAAACATGACAATGAAATTTCAACCTACTGTTTATTGTCGTAATATTCTTAATATATAAACTATAATAAAATAATAACTCTTTATCTACATGATCTCTTGCAATATTGACTTATTAATTAAGATAAGAAACTTATTTGTTTACAATATATTTTTGATAATTAACGTATTTTTTACAATTATTTTCTTACAATATACGAAAACAGCAACCCCACTTTTAGATGTTTTTAACTTTTCTAAACATTTAAATTTAGTAATGTTTTAAACGATCCAGAAGTTATGATCATTTAAATTTTAAAATTACATACAAATAAAAAAATACATTTGAATTAAAAGTTAAATTTATCTATTTAGTTTATCAAATCGTCATATTAAACATTTTAAATATATAAAACTGAATTCATGATACCATGTAACAATCTTTGTGTAAAATTATATAAAGTAGTCATTGTCTTGTAAATTTATTTTAATTCATTTATGTTTCCATTTAAGTAATTTGTATTATCTTTATTTTTTCTACGTATTTACAAATATGCATATAAATGTAAAATTCATTCAATACCAATATAAAAGCTTACTTCTCATACCTTTAGTATTTTTAGTTTTTTAACGGATTCCTATAATATTTATTACTAATAGTTACTTGACATTTACTTTTAAATAGTTTTCATATTTCCAGAACTTGATTAAAATTTGCATCTCTTATAAAATAACTTTTCAAAAACAGTAAACCTACATTTCATTACAAATTTAAACGTGCATAATTTTAAGTATTTATATTTATTTCTTCCCTCTATATGTATGATTGGATCATCATTATCATAATCTGTTACATTCGTAGCAATATATTAACATTTCAGTATCACACGCTTAAGTAATATTATTATTATAACACATATTGAAAACTTTTTTATTTTAATAGCATAATTATGTCTTATTATCCGTTAATTTATGTAAAGGAGCACCTTAGATTCATTCATCTATAATTGACTAAATAACAATGAAGTCAATATTTTTAGTTTTATTTATATATATCTTTTTAAACCTTCAATAATTTTATTTCCGTAATTAATTTCCTTAATTTTGAAAAAAAAAACAGTTAGTTGTTTTAAATATATATAATGTTAATTTGTGTCGTACATTACATAATATTGATCAAAAACGTGATTCGTCTAAAAATATACTAAAAGTGATAGCATTGCGTGCATGTTACCAAACCTGAGATTATATCCGGAAGAAACATAGGAAATCAAACTTTATTTCACGTATTAGTTTGGCACTTATGGAAAAAAGGATTATTTTCAAATTTCCAAGAACACAGATGTCATTCATGTTTGTTTTGTATTAAGAATAAACAAAAATAAAGGATAATAACTATCCAAAGTTGCTTTAATTTTTAGGCAACCAACATTCATAAATGGTTAATTATATGTTGCATTATCTAGAGATTATCTAGAGTTGAAAGTAGACAAATACAAAAATTACAAATATTAGATAAGGATGGAAAACATATGTAACAAAAATCAAATGTTGGATATAAAGAAGATTATAGATATTTATATAATATCAAATGTTGTAATTTTTTCTTTCGTATACTAAACATTACCTAAAGGTTTACTATGTTAAATAAAGAAAAGGAGAAAGAAGAAAAAGAAGAAGAAGAAGAATGAGGAGGAGGAGGAGGAGCACGTTGACCTAAGGGTTTTGCAAAATAAAGACTCATTTAACCTAGTTGATCCGTTTGGTCCGTTGGTGACATGTTAATTGAAATCTTGTTGATTAAGTGTAGCAACTCATACACATGATTATCATACAAGTTATTCACGTACACCACAATCATAATATTCTAACATAGCTTATCATACAACACATACGAATCTCAACCAATCAATCATGCTCAACGAATACATTGTGAACTCCACTCAACGAATCAGGCAGGTCTAATCGATACGCCACTGGACCTATTCTTTCTAGAATCTCAAATGGCCCAACGTATCTCGGATTAAGCTTGCCCTTTTTGCCGATCGAATCACACCTTTCCATGGTGAGACTTTTAGTAAAAATTTATCGCCGACCTGAAGCTCCAAAGGTTCTTTCGCTTGTCTGCATAGCTCTTTTGTCGGTTCGTGCTGTAGCCATACGGTTCCGTATCTACACGATCTTCTCGGTAGTCTTGTGTACCAATTCAGGGCCAGTTAGCTGACTATCACCAACTTCCGCCCAGCAAACTGGTGATCTACACTTTTGCCCAATTATTCTATTATTGTAAGAAAACTCCACCAACGTTAGATGAACTTCCCAATTATTCCCAAAATCTATCACACAGGCTCGCAACATGTCCTCTAGAGTTTGAATAGTGTGCTCACTCTGTCCGTCGGTTTGAGGGTGGTATGCGGTACTCATGCCTAAGCGTGTACCCAAAGATTTCTTGAATGATTGCCAGAAACGGGAGGTAAAACAGGCGTCATGATCCGAAATGATAAAAATAGGTACACCGTGTCTAGATACTACTTCCTTCAGGTAGATCCGGGTTAGCTTATCCATTTTGTCTGTTTCTTTAATTGCTAAGAAGTGAGCAGACTTAGTCAATCGGTCTACGATCACCCATATCGTGTCACAACCAGTAGAGGTCCGGGGTAATTTGGTAATAAAGTCTATGGAAATCTGTTCCCACTTCCACAAAGGAATTTCAGGTTGTTGCAGTAATCCAAACGGCTTCTGATACTCAACTTTCACCTTAGAGCAGGTTAAACACTTGCTCACATAGGTAGCTACGTTCGCCTTCATATTAGGGCACCAATAGTGCGCCTTCAGGTCATGATAGATCCTATCAGAACTAGGGTGTATAGAGTACTTAGACTTGTGCCCTTACTCATAACCAGTCTCTTAGATTTTCATAAGAAGGTACCTAAAGTCTATCCATGAAGTAATGGATTCCATCAGCTTTCTCCTTAAATTGCTTTTCCATCTAATGTAATGATTCGAATTCAACATTTTCTGTTTCCAAGCTTCTATCTGAGCTTCCTTGATTTGTTCAAGTAAGTGAGTACTAATAGTAAGTTGTAAAGCTCACACACTCATCTGGGCTTAGCAGTTTCCTTCTTGCTTAAGGCATCAACAGCCACATTTGCCTTTCCCGGGTGGTACTTAATAGCACAATCATAATCATTCAATAATTCTACCCAACATTGTTGCCTCATATCAGCTCTTTTTGCTCAAAGATATGCTAAAGAGTCTTGTGATCAGTATAAATAGTGCATTTGGTACCATACAAGTAATGTCTCCTGATCTTAAAGGCAAAAACCACTGCACCCAGCTCTAAGTCATGGGTGGTGTAGTTTTCTCATGCACCTTCAGTTTTCTCGAGGCATAGGCTATCACCTTGTCACGTTGCATCAAGACACAACCGAGCCCCTAGATAGAGGCATCATAGTAAACCATGAAGTCATCACTTCCTTCTGGTAATGCTAATATCAGTGCATTACAAAGCTTCTATTTCTTGACTCTCTCCCTATTTAAACATGGTACCTTTATAAGTCAAAGCAGTGAGAGGTTGAGCGATTTTTGGAAATCCCTCAATGAAGCGTTGATAGTATCCTGCTAGTCCAAGGAATTACGTATCACACTAGGCGTTTGGGAACGGACCAATTCTTTATTGCCTCAACCTTTGCAAGATCTACATGGATTCCTTTTTCATTAACAATGTGACCCAGAAATTGCACCTCTCGAATCCAGAAGTCACACTTAGAGAATTGAGCATACAATTGTTCCCTTTTAAGCAGTTCCAAGATTAATCACAGATGCTCCTTGTGCTCCTTTTTGGTCTAGAATAGATCAATATGTCATCGATACACATAATGATAAACTAATCAAGGTAGGGTTTGCACCCACGATTCATGAGATCCATGAAAACCGCTGGTGCATTTGTTAGCCTAAATGGCATGACCAAGAATTCATAATGGCCATAATGAGTTTTGAATGCTGGCTTCGAGATGTCTTCCTCTTGAACTCTTAATTGATGATAACCAGACCTCAATCAATCTTGAAATAATAACTGGATCCCTGCAATTGATCAAACAAGTCATCAATATGAGGTAGAGGGTATCAATTCTTGACTGTGACTTTGTTCAATTCCCTATAATCAATACACATCCGGAATGTGCCATCCTTTTTCTTAACAAAAAGGACCGGGGCTCCCCAGGGTGATGAGCTTGGTCAGATAAATCCTTTATCCAACAACTCTTGAAGCTGTGCTGATAACTCCTGCAGCTTGTTCGGTGCCAATCAATAAGGTGCTCTTGCAATTGGAGCTGCTCCAGGAGTCAACTCGATCTGAAATTCCACTTGTTGATGAGGTGGTAACCCAGGCAGGTCCTCGAGAAACACCTCTAGAAATCACATGCTACCGGAATGTCCTCTATTTTCTTTCGTTCCAATTGTTTATCCGTCACAAGGGCTAATATGGCCAAACGACCTTTGCGCAAGAGTTTTTACGCTTTTATATATGATATGATGCCTATCACTGCACCACTCCTCTCGCCCTTGACCGAAAGATTTCCCCACCAATAGGGATACGTATAATCTTCTCACGACATACGACTTCCATCTGCTTCTCGGAAAGCCAATCCATGCCCACGACTACATCAAAACTCCCAAGTGTAAACCGGCATAAGATCGATGTCGAAAGTGTGTCCAGCCAGTTCTATCTTACAACCCTTAAGGATGTGTGTAACGTAAATTTTCTTACCGTTAGCTAATTCTACGGTATACTGGCATTCCAAAGTAGAAGGCGTATCATTTAAAGACTACCAAACTTAGTAGACACAAAGCTTCTATTGGCTCTAGTATCAAATAGTACAGTAGCATAACGACCATTAATAGTAAATTACCAGTATCAATAGTAAGATCGTTTAGGGCCTCACCTGAGCTAATGACAAAAGCTCTTCCCTTGGCAGTAAAAATAAATTTCCTACTAGCACCAGAATAAAAAGTACAGAGGCACAAGTCTAGTTTACTAGGATTGTACCTTGCATCGCGTCGGAAACCACCCTAGCCTCCTCCCAAGTCATAGAAAATGCCCTGGCCTTTGCCTCTGCCCTCTTTCTCAGTCCCTTTCTTTACCCCGGAGCTCTCAGCCCTCGACTTCTTGTAGTCTCTGCTCATGTGCCCAGCCTCGCCACAGTTGTAACATTTCACCATACGACAATCCCTTGCTATGTGGCCCTCCTTCACACACTAAAAGCAGACATTCAATCCCCACTTACACTCCCCCACGCGGTCTCTCCCATACTTCTTGCATGCCTTCTCCCTCTCTGTTATCACCTTCCGATCATCCACTCTCATCTTCTTACCTCTAGCCCCAAAACCACCACCGTTATACTGCTTCTCATTCCCATTCCTAACATTGGCACACTTCTTCTTCTCATCCATCACCGCCACCGTCTTTTGCTCATCATACAGTCTCCCCGCCAGATTGACCACCGACCTGAACGTACCTGGCTGAGCAGCGATCAGATGTATGCGGATATCCGCTGACAAACCCTAGATGTATCTCCTTATTTTCTATGACACGGGTGTCACATGCTCTGGCACCGGCCTTGCCATCTCATTAAACTTAGTTGTGTACTGCTAATGCGTCATAGTTCCTGCCTCCAACTGCAGGAACTCTCTCTCGATCTTGTCAAGCTCCCTATGTGGACAAAACTCCTCGATCACCAGCTCCTTCAGTTCACTCCACCTCATCCTTCCAATCGCCCTGCTACCCTCGACCTGGACGATGTTGTCCTACCAGCATAAAGCCTAATCCACAAACGAGTGGGTAGCAAACTTCACCTTCTGATCCTCCCTGCACTCGCTGATATTCAACACAGCCTCCATCTCTCTCACCCATCGGTGTGCAGTAGCAGCACTCCCATTCCTATCAAATGTCGGGGGCTTGCATCTCTGGAATGCCCCATAGTTGCACCCCTTTGCAATTTCCTGCACTGCTTCCTCCTCCTCGTCGTCACTGGAAACAACCATCTCAGTCTCTAGTTGCTCCCTTTCTCTTGAACCTCCTTCTTCGCCCTCTCGCCTAGCGGCATTCTCCTTCTTCTGTTCTCGTTTTTCTCATTTTCCTTCACTGCTCTAATAACCTCGGTTAATACAGATGGCAGGATCGTTTGCATGACTTGATGAACTTCCTCCACTATTGCCTCCTTCCTTGAGGCCCTTAGATTAGCACTCTCATCCTCACCGTCATGGTGATGAGGCTCAGGCTCTTCAGGAGCCGTTTCGGCAGTCTTAGCCCTGTTCCTTGTGGCACGCGGTCCAACACCACGTACACCAAGACCTCCACCTCGAGAAGCCTCTAAAGATCTACCACCAGCCATCTCTAAGCACTACAAGATTCAAACACCAATACGGTCATTCAAGGTAATAGCTCAGATTATGTCAAGTATAGTAAGTCCCTAATTACAGTGGCCAGTTGTAATTAACCACTTACTTTACTCTCATCCCCCAAGCGTTTCCTATCCTGACTACATCAGTATCCAAATCTACAGAGAACACATAATTCATATAGCAAACGCACGTAATTCCCTTTTATTAACCTTCATAAAATGTTTACATAAAACCTTTACCTGCAGGCATGTAGCTTCTAAGACTGGTATCCCTTTACTTTTCATCCCATTCTAGTTTAAGTTAGGTTTTGAAAATATTTTACCCAATTCTCTTAAACTTTGGCTCTGATACCAACTTGTAAGGCCCCGTTCCCGGGACGCTTACAGTTGGTCAATCATCGCATAAAACATATAAAATTTATCATTTTGCAGTGAAAATTTAAACTTTTCATTAATAATTAAAAAACATGTCAATACATCATATCTTTAAATTACATCATCAAAAATTGTTTAATACAATATCATCTCAAAATGTGGATGCCATACTCAAAACATTCCCAGTAGCTTATGCATCCATGCTTGCACCTCCTCAGCATCAAACGGTTACCTGCCAACTATTATGCATACAAAAAGTCAGCGATGCTGAGTGAGTTCATGTTTAATAAAAATACTTTGCGTTACGTTAAAACATATCCTTTACTTTCGTTCGTGATCACACATCATACGTACATCTAGATAATAATTATTATCTTCATCATCGTTTATCATTCGTACTTTCTTTCATTAATATCTTCCACCCTTATCTAGATCCTGCCATACGCTATACCCCCATGTCAAGCAAAAGCAGATACAATGCCAGGTTTATAAGTAAACCCGCACGTCAAGCAAAAGCCGACACAATACCAGGGTATGCGACAAGGACCTTCTCACAACTCATACGCTATACCCCCACGTCAAGCAAAAGCCGGTACTGTGCCGTGGTTTATAAGTAAACCCCCACATCAAGCAAAAGCCGACACAGTACCGGGGTAAGCGACAAGGACTCCATCATTCATTTCTTCCATTTTCGTCATTCGTTATCTTTCACTTTCATTACGTGATACTTTACATACGTACATAAGTATAACATATCATGTAAAGTCACATCATACACATAGCATGGAACAACATCATCATCATAACAACACACAATGCATAAACATCGTAAACAAGCATAAGCCACCACAAGACATCATTTCTTAGCACTTAAATTCTACTTCCCAAAATTCCAGAAAATCCTAAGTCCCAAAAGAAATGCGAATGATCTTAACAAATGCAGATGAAAAAAAGAAATGCGGATGAACAAAGTAGATGACAAAAGTCATCTCCCTCACCACTAGATATTGTTTCCTGGTCTCTTTAACATGGACCTCCTGTACTTGTTTAGAAAGGTCCACCGCGGTCATGGGTGGATGATGTAGGCTAGACATGGGAGTAGCAAGAACACTCATCTCTCCTTGAACAGGGGAGAGAAGAGAGACTCATGATACTCACTGGTTATGAGCTTATCAGGCTGAGCATGAGGAACTTCCGCACTAAATCATTGAAGGAATGGGAGTGGTCTGCTCCTCAGGGCAGTGGGTGCTCTTGGTTCCAGTTCCTCCAGCATGGGTGAGTGTATAACGGCCTGCTTAATCTTAATAGACTGAGTAGGGGTTCGTTTGGATTTTCTTTAGTAGGTGATGGTTATTTATGGCTGTAGGGGTGTTGAAGATAAAGAACGTGTGGGTTTAAGATTGGCTAGTGCTGTCAAGTTGTCACCTTGAGCAGAGTGCTCTAATATTTCTGGGACAAAGGCTGTTTCTACCCAGGAAAACCAACACTGGTTTTCCTCAATATTTTGAAGATATCAGGCTTCATCTGTCCCAATTAAGAACATTACCTATTCCCTCAACTTTGAGCCTAGTTCACAGTTGAGAATGTGTTGCACATATCTAGGGAACATGTAATACTCTAAGAAATCTAAGTTGGCAAGTAAGTTTGTATATACAAACCATAAGTACTTGAACTTGATCCCCTAAACCATTCCATGGAATATATAGGATAGGTCTTCTGGAACTTGGTTCCATCCTCCATGTTTGTTTGATAATGACTGGAATACAACATGGAGGAGGTATTTCCAGTGAAAATAGAACTTACCTTTTTTAAAGGTCTTGATAGAGTAGTCCCCTTCATAGCCCATCAGCCGGAATGCGTTGTTGACTATCTCTTTGGGTTTAGGGCTGGCCATTTTCTTAAGCTTTTTATGAAAGAGAGTGGAAGAATAGCAAGGGTTTATGGGTGATTTTCAGCTAGAAGATTTCAGATGAAGAGGAAGAAGAAAGAGGGGGAACTATTGTAAAGGCTATTTATATGCTTGGATGCAAGATAAAGTTATTGCAAAATGATAAACTTTAAAATCTAGATGTTGCTCCCACCTCTAAAAAAGTGCCCAAAAAGGTAGTTATCTTGGAAGTTGAAAATCTTCCGAAGGTAATATGCCTTCGGAAGTTTTAAAGAAAACTTCCAAAGCAAAATTGAATTCGGAAGATATTCCTTTGTTTTGGAAGAATTACTTCGAAAGAAGATGTACTTAGAGTAATTTTGCTTCCGAGACAGATTTGGTTTCGAAAGATATTAATCTTTAAAAGTTTTACTCAAGAAGAGAATAAAACTTATGAGGCTTAATTGCTTTCTGAAAAAAATTGTCCTTTAAAACATATAAGTACTTAGATGCAAATTTAAGCTTCAGAAGATGTATTAGAATTTCTTCTGAGGCTAAATCCCTTAGTAAGTATTTTTTAGTTTTGAAAGCATAATTTATTTATAAAGTCCATTTAATGTCTTCCGAAATAAAATCTATAAATAATTCTTAAAGTTCTAATGATTATTTACTTTGAAAAATTTCTTCCATGATAAACAGTGCTTTGGATGGTGATAAAATTAAACAACTTTAAAGACACACATATTTGAAAAACAATTTTGAAATTAATTTAAGAAATTCTGCTTAAAGTTTATCATCCCAATAGCTGATATAAGATATTTAAATCTTTGTTCATCAAAAGCTTTTGTGAACAGATCAGCGTATTGTTCATTTGTTTTAACTTTGACCAGTTTTATCAATCCTTTTTCAAAATTATCTCTAATCAAATGATACCTGATGTTGATGTCTTTGTCTTTGAGTGCTGCATTGTATTCTCTGTGATAGAGATAGCACTTTTGTTGTCTATATGGATAGAAGTCTTCTTGAAGTTGAATCCATAATCAAGCACCCATGACTGAATTCAAAGCACTTGAGCACAGCAGCTTGTAGCAGTAATATATTCAGCTTCAGCAGTTTATGCAAATACACAAGATTGTTTCTTTCATTCCTATGAGACTATACTTCCACCAAAATTTGACATTCACTTGATGTAGACTTTATATTCATGTTGCAGCCACCATAGTCATTTTCTGTATATGCATACAGACTAAAGTTAAATTCTTTGGATACCAAAGTCCCAGTTTGGGAGCTCCTTTAAGGTATCTAAGAATCCTCTTGACAGCAACTAGGTGTGACATCTTTGGGTTGGCTTGATATCTTGCATATATGCATGCGGCAAACATGATATTAGGCCTGATGGCTGTTAGGTACATAAGAGACCCAATCATAGCCCTGTAAACATGTTCATCAACACACTCCCCCTCAAGATCAGGTCCTAGGGAGTGGTTTCTAGCTATGGGAGTCTTAGCAAACTTACACTTAGTCAGATGAAATCTGGTTAGTATGTCTTGTACATACTTTGACTAGTTTATGAAGATGCCATTTTCAATCTGGTTCACTTGAATTCCTAGAAAGAAATTAAGTTCCCCCATGGCACTCATTTCAAACCTATTCTTCATCAGCCTTTCAAACTCTTTGCAAAATCTCTTATTAGTTTACCCAAAGATGATGTCATAAACAAAAACTTGAACCAGCATTAAGTCATTTCTTGTTCTTTTGATGAAGAGTGTGATGTCAATAGTACTTCTTTTGTAACCATGTTGAACTAGGTACTATGACCGTGTCTCATACCACTTCCTTAGAGATTGATGTAGCCCATAAAGAGCTTTGTCAAGCTTGCTGACATAATCCGGATGATCTGGGTTTGCAAAGCCAGGTGGTTGCTTGACATACAATTCTTCATCTATCGCCCCATATAAAAATGCACACTTGATATCAAGTTGGTTGACACTTGACATCTATTTAGTCAATCCCTTCTTCTTGAGTATACCATTGGACTATTAGTCTTGCCTTGTTCTTGATGGCATGCCCTCTATCATCTTTCTTGTTTCTAAAAACCCACTTGGTACCTATTGGCATCTTCCCAGGAAGAAGAGGACAGAGGTTCCAAACCCTTTGTATTTTGAACAGAAGTAGTTCCTCCTTCATTGCTTCAATCCAGCTTCCATCTTTCAAAGCCTCATCAACTTTCTTTGGCTCAATCTGGGACAAGAAGCAAGAGTGTAGATAAACATTTTTCTCAAGGGTTTTTCCTCTTCATCTCACCCTAGTGTCAACATCTCCAATTATCTTTATGGTGGGATGGGACTTGTGGATTCTTAATTAAGGAATCATAGCAACTTGATTTGACAGATCTAAATTAGTGAAATTTAGATCTGGTGATTGAGTATCACATACCACATTAGCACACTTATCAAGTGTAACTTGATCCAGAGAGTGTGCAACATCATTGATGTTTTCTTTAGTGGAGTGGTTGTCAGCGTCATGAAATTCTTGACCACTTTCAACATCTCCATCTTCTCCTACATTGAAAATCCCTTGATTTGAGTTTTATGCCTCATTTCTGGAAGTGGTTGGCACCTCAGATGTATTAGCTGAAGAATTTCTCATGGTTGTGCTAATAGAATTTCCACTTGTAGGGTTTGTTACCATTGGAGCTGAAGTAGTTCTATCATTTGGTCTTCTTAGCCAAATCTTGGATTAGGATCTCTTGTAGATGTATTACCTATTGTTCGTGAAATATCTCTACAAGATTTGTTAAAACATTTGGTAACTAAATCAAGATCAAATAGCCAATCACGACCAGAACCTTCTACACTAGGAGTGTGTTCATTGAAGGTCATATTGGCTAACTCCACAACTACTCTAGTTGTAAGGCCCCATTCCCGGGAAACCTCACAGCTGGTCATTCATGGTGCTTTACATGATAAAATACCTTGAAGTAAGAAATGATAGTAGGGGAATAGTTAAACAAAAACCATTTCATGCATTGATAATAACTTTTGCCAAGAAATACATCATTGTTACAAGTTTCAAAAGAACATTTTGTTATATTACAAGACAAAAGTATCATGTCTTCCTAACATGGATGCTAGTCTTTATTTGCCGAGTAGCTTCAACCTCATGCCATCCCCAGCAACCTCGTTACCTGCCAACTGATATGCATATAAAAAGTCAGCATTACTGAGTGAGTTCTAGTTTTGATAATATAGAAAATATACATTTTATAAGCTTTACTGGGTGTTCATCCATCATTATACATAATCATTCGTTAAGAGGTTCTTTATCTTTCTTTCTTTCATTATCTTTCTCTTTCTTTAACTAGGAATGCACAAAGCAAGAGCCTATATTGTTGGTTGGCAACAGATGCTGAACCCCTGTCGGCAAACGTTTATCATGGTAGCTAACCCATTGACAGTTGACCCACACTGCTAGGCACGAAGCCTGCTCATGAATACGGGTCCCATTGATTTATTGGTCAATCCCCAGGATTAGACCCTAGATGTGCATCCTGAATCAGCCACATATCAGTTGAACTAACGACAACAAGGTCATGCACCTCATTCCATTGTGCTTGCAAGGCTTTCCATTTACTATAAGGGCCCGGGGGGTAACATTCATTAAGTTCCACCGTGTTTTTGTATTTCTTTGTGTCCACTTGGTTATGAATAATACATTTAAAATATTCATCGCCTTATGTCACATAACATAATCTCTCCTTATACATAAGTACTTAACACTTAAATTCTATTCCTAAAATTTTAAAATAATTCTAAGTGTCCACAGCACATGAGTAAGTTATACAGTGGATGGCTTAAATGCTAAGTGTCCACAGCGAGCAGCTAAGGTCCACAGTGGATGACCAAATCCACAGCAGACGGCTAAGGGTCTACAGTTCATGAATAACACACTAAGTGTGTTCACAGCGGACAACTAAAGGTTCACAGCGAACAGCTAAAGGTTCACAGTGGACATGTATGCATACTTAAAGGGTCTACAACGAACATGTATTGTCCACAGCAGATGACTTAAAACATTCTAAGTGTCCACAGCGGACAGTCTAAAGTACTTAAGGGTACACATTGGACTTGTTAAGCACTTAAGTGTCTACAGCGGACGTGCATGAATTCCTAAAATGTCCATAAAGGACAAACAATGTCCACAGCAGACGGTCTAGATCACAAGTGTCCATAGTGGACATTTAGTATCCACAGCGAACAACATGCATAATTCTCTAAGTGTCCAAAGCGGACATACAAAGCCCACAGCGGACAGCATGTTCCACATGCAATCCAACTTACGCAGTTTCTAATCCCATACATCATTTTAATAGTGGAAACATAGCTTATCCAGCAACATCATTTTTCAGTACCCATATCAGCCCCAAACAAGTAGAAAATCAGTAAAAGAGGGGATCTAGAACACTTAAGAAAACTTTCAAGTAAAACACCTCAAACCCGAGAGCAACCAGGAGTTTTAGCACCTAAACACATGAAAAGAAGCAACTAAACACATAGAAACACATAAAACTCGGTCCAGAAGCTGGAACCCACCTAAAACCGAGAAGAATCACCTTAAAATCTTACCTTCTTGAAGATTTCTTCTACTTCTCTCTCTATAACCGGATGAAGCTTCTTTTTCTCTCTCTAGCCGATAGTTTGAGTGTATGAAAGAGGGGGTATAGGCGACCATATCACCTTTTTGAACCCATTATGGGCAGGCTTGCCCCTTGCACACTTTTAACCCCTTGCTTTGAAATAATACCCTTTTTCTCCCTTACTTGCTTTTCTTTTCTTTTTACTGAAATTTTCCGAATGTTACAAGTCCACCCCCTTATATAGGTTTAGTCCTTGAAACCTGTCACTCCTTAAAGAGATCTGGGTACTGCTGTCTCATCTCTTCCTCAGTCTCCCATGTAGCCTCAGATCCCTTCCTGTGTCTCCACTGTACTCGCATAAGTGGGACCACTTTATTCCTTAGCCTCTTCTCTTTTTTGTCAATGATGGCCACTGGCTGCTCCACATAATTGAACTATTCATCCACCTCGATGTCCTCGAGTGGCAAGATCATATCTTCGTCAGCTAAGCATTTTCTCATATGAGATACATGAAACGTCGGATGAATTCCACTTAACTCATCGGGTAACTCCAATCAATAGGCCACCTCTCCTGCTCGAGCAATGATTCAGAAAGCCCCTATATATCTCGAGCTTAGCTTAATAGGTTCAAAATGGATCGATCTGTGATGATATCGTAATGAAATGATCAATTCAAACTCTAAGTAAACAAACACAATCAATTACTTTAAAAATTCATAACTTTCATTGATAGCAAATGCTTAGGATACAAAGTGTAAGAGTGAGTTACAGTTGTTCAATCTGTTCTAACTGTTTCATTTTCTAGGTTTTGTTTTTCATTGGTTTTTGGTTCAGTCACCCTAAACAATACATAAACTATCCTATTTATACTATCAAAGAAAAACAAGGAACATATATTTACAAAATAAGTCCATATACTATGACAAAACGCAAAAGACAAATGTTAATCTTTTAAGAGCTCTAACAATACTCCCCCTAAGATTTACATTGTCTTCAGTCCAACATGAACTCTTTTGGTTCATCATTGATCTTGAACACGGGCTTCTCTTTGTAGAGTTACAACTCTCATAAAGCCTTCTTGATCACAGACTTGAACTTATTTCAAAGATTCTATGATCTGCTCAGTGTTCAAGTTCTCAGAAAGGACTGTAGCATATTTTGTTTAGCTTCCACCTTCATCTAACACATGAATAGGTGAATCAGCAACAGCTTTGATAACCTCGAGTGAAGACTCCTCGGCAATCACATTCTCTTATGGTACCTATATATCACAAAGATTAACAGGTTAACAATCAAATATAAAGTGAATAAGTGTATCGGTGAGAGAATAAGTGAATCAGAGTGTTTGAGTTTGTGAATGAGTGAATGAAAACTACAAGTGTTGAATATATATAAGTGTAAAAGTTCTTAGGCGCATGAGCACTATAAAGGCACATGAGGTTAAGTTTGACACTAAATTTTCAGACGCATGAGCACTGTACAGAAGCTTGGGCAATGTTCAGGCACTTCGGTACTGTATAAAAGCTTAGAGCTCTTAAAGGATTAACATTTGTCTTTTGCATTTTGTCATAGTATAGGGAATTATTTTGTAAATATATGTTCCTTGTTTTTCTTTGATAGTATAAATAGGATAGTATATGTATTGTGTAGGGTACCAAACCAAAAACAGAGACAATGAAACAGTTAGAATAGATTTGAACGACTGTAACTCACCCTTACACTTTGTATCCTAAGCATTTGCTATCAATGAAATCTATGAATTTTTTAAGTAATTGCTTGTGTTTTTTTACTTAGTGTTTGAATTGATCATTGCATTATGATATCATGATAGATCGATCCATTTTGAACCTATCAAATAGTATCAGAGCTTTTGGTTCAGTGATCAGAGCTTATCGGCATTATTGAGCTCTTTGAATCACTTAAAATCTGTGTTGATTGCAATTTGATCGATTAATTTTTGTTCTCAGTTGTGTTTCATCAATAGAAACATGATTTGAATCACAATTTGGTGTTTAATCCATTCAGATCTGAGTATTGATCAGATTTATTCAATCAGAAAATAGATTTGTTGTTGTGTTTGATCAAAATGTTGATTGAAGATTGTTAATCGATCTATTTCCTACCTAATTGAAATTTTTTAGATCAATTGAACAAGTTTTGAAGAATTTCATAAGATCTGAGTTTGTTGAAGATGATGAATTAGGCGCTTGAATTATGAAAAACTGCTGAAATTTGCTTAGTGATCAGACGCTTTGCAACTATTTAGGCGTTTCATCACTGTTAAGGCGTTTTCAAAACAGGCATTTTTCAACTATTGGGACGCTTTGAGACTGTTTGGTCGCATTGAGACTTTGTTAAAATTTAAGCAATTCTAGACGTTTTAGAACAGTTTGGGCGTTTTTACCTCAGGCTTTCTACACTGTCTGGGCGTTTGAGAACTGTTCGGATGCTTCATCAGTCAGGCGTTTCAGAATTCATCTAAGGCATTCCCTTAGACATTTCCTGTTCAAAATCAGGCATTTCAGAAGTTTCAGGTGCATCAGAATTCAGACTTATCAATGAACACTTAGAAATTTTTCAAAAACTAAAATCCAAAAATAATTTCCTTTCATAGTTTTTTTTAAATTTAAAAACAAGAAAAACAAGTCATTTTTATTAATTCAAAAATACAAAATAGTTAAGTCTGAAGATTCTGAGAACAGGGTTCCCAAGCTCAGAAATATAGCTGATTTCAAAAATTGGTCTCTTAGATTGAAGCATCATCTAAACTCCATTGACACTGATTTATGGAAGTCTATAGAGAAAGGATCACATATCCCAATTACATCCGATGGTCCCGACAGATGATTTGTTTATACGAAAGACTCTCCAGAACCTTATCCAGAGGATGGTCTACTAGGTGATGACTTAAGGAAGGTTAAGAATGACATCAAAGCTTATTCATTGTTGTGCAAGGGGTTATCATTGGAAGTCTTGACTAGACTTGAAGGTTATCAAACTGGTTACACCATGTACAGAGCTTTGAAGATTATTTGTGAATGTGGTAAAGAGATATAAGATCTCAAAAAGCAGAAACTCAAAAGACAGTTAGAGTTATTTGAGCATCTTTCTAGGGAAACAATGAATCAAATGATGAATAGATTCGTGCAATTAACTACTAAAATGTCAACTGCTGGTATCAAAAATGATCTCAAAGATCTAAATTGCTGACTTCTAAATGCTCTTCTATCTTCATGGAAACAGATAGTCACTCTGTTGAAGCATACTGAAAAGTTTCCGATGGATCTGGATATTTTGATTACCAAAATTGAATTAGTTGAAATTGATGAGAGCTCCAGAAACAATGATAGAGCTGCATTAATGTCTTAGTATAAGTACGTTGCTTATCCAGCTAACACAATAGAGAATGCTTTTCTGGAAAAAGATGATAATTCTCCAGAAGACAAGGGTGATTTATTCGTTGGAGCTGGTTTCTTCACAGATTCTTCTTACACAAGTGCTCCTGTTTATACAACTCAACCTCAGTGTCCTCCTAAAAATCAAAATCCTAAACCTCAAACTGAGACTTCATCTTCTAACTCTGTTAAAACTAGCAAAGTTAAAGATGTTATTAATATCCTTTTACAGGATGATGAGTCAAAATCTGCTTTTACTACTTTCATGGAAAGTTTTCATGCTTATCAAGGTAGTCATCTAACCCAGTTAGATCTTGTTTTATAGGATCTGTTTGAGCTGGATCCTGATGATATGGAAGAGATGGACTTGAATTGGCAGATGGTAATGATTGCTTATAGAACACAGAAACACTCATATGTCAACAGGAATTACAAACCCTGTTCGAACAAAACTGTTGGATTTGTAAAATCAAAGTCAAGGTGTTTCAATTGCAACAGTTATGGTCATTTCTTAAGGGAATGTAAAGCTCCTAGAAATCAAGGTGGAAATGGTCAAGTAAGTTCTAGCAGTCAAAGATACCAACAGCAGTCTCAGAAGACTTTTCAAAAGCCTTATCAAAGTCTTCCCATGCCATAACTTAAAGATGAATCAAAATCATCTTAAGAGCCAAAGAAAGCTCTTATTATTAGCATCAAATATGGCTATGTTTGGAGTGCTTATACTAAACAGTTCACAGCTGATCTAACATCTAGTTTAGCTCTTGTTGCTGAAGTTCAAAATGAAGACTGGTCTGAAGAAAATGATCCTAAGGAAGATGATGATTCTGAAAATGATGATAAAGATTATGATTGGGGAGTGACAAATCTGACCCAAAAGAGGGTTCAGAAGAAATTGCACTCATGGCTCAGTCTGAACAACCAAAGGTTGAGCATCCATCATCTGACTCTAAGACCTCTTCTTCAATTTATCCTGAAATTCCTGTTGAACTCAGAGAGAAAATGTGCACAAAAGCATATTTTGATCAAGTTGAGCATTACAGAACATATTCATTTAAAATTTGTGACAAACTTAAACAAGAAGAAGTAATGCACAACAAACTAAAAAATGATCACAAAGTCTCTGATGAAAAGATCTTATCTCTACAAACCTCATGGAATAAAACTGTAAAAGAACTTGAACTTGTTAAAAAAACAACTTGAGGAGATGACTAAAAATTTAGAAGAAGAAAAAATAGCTCATGCTACAACACAGGTGGATCTAGCTAAAGTTAAAAGTTCTAAAACAATTGTAGAATAGTTGGTAAGTGAGAGGAAAGATAAAAACAAAACAGGTCTAGGTTTTACACATGAGCCCATGCCTGAATCTATCACAAACACTTTACCAGAAAACTTTAACACACATGATCACTCACCTGAAAACAAAGCTAAGCTAAAAGCCTTTCAAAATAAGAAAAAGAATTCTAAAAGTGATGAAGAGAAAACTAATGTTGAGATATTTGAGGAACAAGATTCTGAAAAGATTAAAAATGGTCGTCTAGTGAAAGTTAAATCTTACGAACCATGACCAAAGAATAAGAAAATGTTTGTTCCCAAAGAGTATGCTGTTGAAGAAGTCATTGTAAAGAATGACAAAAAAAACCAAAGAATAAAGAGAAAGCAAAACAAGATGAAGTAACATCTAAAGATTTGTTTTCTTATGGATTAAACAATCCAGACTTCATCAAATGGTAGAAAGAACATAAAGATAAAGAAAATGCAAAAGGGTCATCTACTAAAGATGTTCAATCAAGAAGCCAAAGAAGGAGAAGGAAAAATGCTAAATCTAAATCCTCTCAGAATAAAAATCAAATGATCAAAATCAAAGAACAAATCAATCTAATCAGTTTAAACCAGTGAAGTTTGTGTCTGCGGGTACTTTTGATATGAAAGCAATTCCAAAAATCAAATAAAATTCAAAGAACAAATCTAACATTGATCTGAAAATAGGTTAAGTTCCAAACTCTTCCGTTGTTAACAAAAGATTTGTATCTAAGGTGTCTAGGAATGGTGTTAATGAATAAAAGTCAAAAGCCAATTTCAAAAGAACAAACTCTCAAATCAAAAACAACATATTAACTTCACAACTCCTAAATCAAAACAAGGATCAAATGTGGCTTCCACATCTAAGGTTAATCAACAGTTGTTTAAATTTCAACAAAGGTACTGTGAAATATGTGATACATACAATCATAATACTGATGAATGTTTCTTTAACAGGTACTGTCACATTTGTGATATGAAAAACCATTCAATAGTTGATTGTTATTTCAGCAAGTATTGTACCATTTGTGATGAAAGAAATCACAAAACTAAGAATTGCTACTTCTGAAGGAACTCGCCAAGGAATGGATATGTCAATCCATAATTTCAAAGAAATCAAAGTGTTGGTTTTCAAAGATTAACAAAACAACCTTCCTTAGGCTTGAGATCTTTTTGAAGGATTGATTCTGATTGTGATGATTCTTATGCTGTGAAAACAAAGAATTATAATCAAGGAAAATTCATTTCACGATCCATGAGAATGAACAATGCAAAATTTGGTAATCAAAATATTTCTAAAAATATTTCTTCTGATGGTTTGATTATCTTGACGATGATCTTGAAAAACATTACCATGCTTTACGGACTATGCAAATCAAAGATAATCAAAAATTTGTCAGAAATGGAATTGGTAAATTTAAACAGTAAAAGAAGCCGGATTTGAATAAGCTTCATTTTAAACAGTTTACCATTATTGATAAATTTGGCAAGGCCATGACCATATCGGCTTGGGTTGATAACTCAACTTAAATCTCTTTGAAATGCAGGTACACCCAAGAAGACCTATTAACACGTGGTATGTTGATAGTGGGTGTAGCCGGCATATGACATGCAACCATGCCTTGCTTCAAGATTTTAAGTTAAAAGATGATACTCATGTTGCATTCGAAAGTGATGCAAGTGGTAAAATAATAGGCGAAGGAACAGTGTCCAATGGAATTATTAGCTTTGATAAAGTCAACTATTGTTCACAGTTGAACTTTAATCTTTTAAGTGTTTCCCAAATTTGTGACAAATCTTACTCTGTTCTATTTGATGATTCTTTTTGTTATATTTTGAAGCTAGGTTTTCAGATAAGCAAAGAATGGGTAATTGTTAAAGTTGTACTTGATCGAGATGTATACAAGTTAGATATTTCTCAAGTAGATCCATCTACAGAAACAACATGCCTAATTGCTCAAGCATCAAATGTCGAAAGCAGTTATGGCATAGACGTCTTGGGCATTCTAATTTCAAGAACATGAACAAGCTTGTAGCAGGAAATCATGTAGTAGGTCTTCTAACAAAGAAGTTCTCTACAACAGATCACTGCTCAGCATGTTTAAAAGGAAAGCAACACAGAGTGTCTTATAAGCCCAAGCTGATAAACTCAAAATCCAAGCCTCTCCAGATGCTGCACATGGACCTATTCAGACCAACAAATGTGTAGAGTTTGGAAAGAAATATTATTGTTTAGTTATAATTGATAACTTTACAAGATTTTTATGGTTTTTCTTTGTGCTTGCTAAATCTAAAACTACTGAATTGTTAAAAGAATTCATCATTAAAGTAAAAATCTATTAGAACAAAAGATGAAAATTATCAGAAATAATAATGGAACTGAATTTAAGAATGCTAATGTTGACATGTTTTGTGCACAAAAAGGAATTGCTCGTCAGTTCAGTGCTCCTAGAACTCCACAACAAAATGGAGTTGCTGAAAGAAAAAACAAAACTTTGATTGAGGGCGCACGTTCCATGTTAGCAGATGCAAAGATTCCAATTACTTTCTGGGATGAAGCCATATCCACTGCATTCTTTGTATAGAATTATACATTGCTTGTGAAAGATAAATAGAAAACTCCTTATGAGTTGATGTTTGGCAGGAAACCTATTATAGATGTTCTTAAATCTTTTGGTTGTCCAGTTTTGATTTTAAATTCAAGTGACTAGCTAGAAACATTTGATGCAAAACCTGATGATGGATTTCATGTTGGAAATTCATCGGTGTCAAAAGCATTTAGAGTTAATAACTCTAGGACGGATGTTATTCTTGAAACTTTTAATGTTAAATTTCTTGAAAACTCTTTTCCATCAGTTGCAAATGGTCCAGCTTGGTTGTTTGATTTAGATTCTTTGTCAAACTTTTTTAATTTTAACTTATTTGACTCTCCAGGTGAGAAAAAGAAACAAGGAGGAGATCTAAGATCTTTTACTAATGATTCTAATTCTCATGATATGGATGATTCTAGCCCAGATTATCCATTCTTCTCATTTGTTAAAAATCATGTATTTCGTTCTTAATCTCATGATCAATCTCAAACATCACTTTTTGAAAATTCCAATGTCTCACAACCTATTCCTAATGATGGTCCTGAAATTATACAACCTGAGTCTGGAACTTCATCAGTTTCTAATGATGTAGTTGTTACTGATAATCTTGATTACTTTATCAACTCACCGACTCAAGTTCCTAATTTCAATCCACATACTTCAAACTTATTGCATCAACTTTCTAACTTGAACCAATCTAATCTAGATGTTCATGTTCAAGGAAATGAGATTACTACGTCTCGTATTCACAAGAACTATCCTACGTCTTAGATTATCGATCCATTGAATGAAATAACGACAAGAAGTCAATCAGAAAAAGCAAACCTTTGCTTATACTCGTGTTTTCTATCTCAAATTGTTCCTAAAAATGTCACCGAAGCATTAAAGGACAATAGTTGGATTGAGGCAATGCAAGAAGAGTTATTGCAATTCCGCAAACAGGAAGTATGGAAGCTTCTGGATTTACCTGAAGGAGAAACGCCATAGGCACAAAATGGTTGTTCAGAAACAAGTCAGATGATCGGGGAATTGTTGTTCACAACAAATCGAGACTCGTTGCACAATTTTACACCTAAGAAGAAGGAATAGATTATGATGAAGTATTTGCTCCAGTTGCAAGACTTGATTCAATTCGTGTCTTCCTGGCTTATGCATCTTACATGAAATTCAAGGTGTATCAGATGGATGTTAAAGGTGCTTTCTTGTATGGACCAATCACTGATGATGTGTATGTTAAGCAACCTCCAGGTTTCAAAGATTCAGAATATCCTCATCGTGTGTACAAGCTTAGTAAAGCACTGTATGGTCTCCATCAAGCTCCTAGAATTTGTTATGAAACGTTATCACAACATTTGATCCAGCATGGATACACACGAGGGAAAATTGATCCTACTTTGTTTATAAAGAAGGATGTTGATGATCTCTTATGTGTTCAAGTGTATGTTGATGATATCATATTCGGTTCTACAAGTCCAAAATTATGTAATGAATTTGAAGAAATCATGAAGTCTCGTTTCCAAATAAGTTCTATGGGAGAAATTAACTTTTTCGTTGGTCTTCAAGTGAAGTAGTCTGCAGATGGAATTTTTATTAATCAGGAGAAATTCATTAAAAACCTCTTGAAGAAATTTAAACTGCAAGATTGTTAATCCATCAGAACTCCAGCTGACGTAAATATCAAGACTGAACCTGATCTGAAAGGAAAACCAGTTGACCAAACTCTATACATATCTATGATTAGATCTTTGATGTATCTTACTACATCTAGACCTGATATAATGTATGCTGTTTGTGTCTGTGCCAGGTACCAATCTGACCCGAAGGAATCTCACCTAATCGCTGTTAAACGAATATTCAGGTATCTCAAAGGAATACCGGTTTTAGGGTTGTGGTATCCTTATGAAGGAAACTTCGAGTTACATGGATATACAGATAGTGATTATGGAGGATGTTGCCAAGATCATAAATCTACGATGGGTGGTTGTTAGTTTTTAGGTCCTAGATTAGTCTCGTGCCAATGTAAGAAACAAACAAATGTCTCCGTTTCAACCGTAGAAGCTGAGAAAATAGCTGCTTCAGCAGGATGTTCTCAAATCCTTTGACTACAAAACCAACTGTTGGATTACGGGTTCAATTTTCTTAAAACTCCTATTTACATTGATAACACTGTTGTTACGTTTATTACAGCTAATCCTGTACAGCACTCAAAAAAAAAGCATATTGAAATTCAATATCATTTTCTCAGAGATAACTCTGAAAAACATTTAGTCATTTTGATACAAATTACAACTAAAAAACAGTTGGCTGACCTATTTAGAAAAGCCTTTTTACCAGGTCGGTTTGAGTATTTGGTTGAGTCAATTGACTTATTAACCATGTTTAAAACTAGTTTTGAGTAATTGAGTTGTCTGAATCATAAAAATGAAAGAACCCTCCCTTTTTGCTGAATAAGAAAATTTATAGAGAAAACTGTCAAAGTTAACTGCCTGATTGTATATATTATGTGTGCATGTTCAATAGAAAAGAAAAAGCAAATACAAAAATAGAAAATTGCAAAATCAAAAGAGAAAATTATAAAACAAAAACCCACAAAAACAGAGTTTTTTTGTTAGTTAATTATTTAGGACTCAATCTGTCTTTGCAATTTGTGAGAAATTATAGATACATTAGTTCTGATCAGTCGCATACTTCGCTCGCTACTAAAGTCTGATATGATTAGATATGATGTGCAGGTAAGCTCATGCAATAATACTAAAAAAGTAAATTCTTGTGATTAAACTAAATCAATCATGCATTCGTGTTTGTCCATTTTAGTACCAATGAGTAGTGTTGACTTCTCAAATTGATTGCTTGTAAAGTCACAACCTCACACCTGGTGGCGATATAAATAACCATGAGCTCTAATTATTTAAAGCATCTACTCACTTCTTTGTTATGAGTCATCATAGACCTGAAGTGACAAGATATCCTTTGTTGTAAGTCATTACAGACCTGGATATTCTCACTTGATGCAAAAGATGCCAATATGCACAACTTAAACATGAGATCTAGTTATAAGTATATGTCAGGTTAATAAGTTAAGAAAAGTGATTTCTTGCATATCTTGTCTAGAGTTGACTTACATAATGTCATATCTAATCGTACCTTAATTAATCCAAAAATTGAAAAAGTAAGTGTGCTGAGTATCTTGCCAAAAGCACTCATTTTCTATCCTTAGATCTCGTGTCTCCTCTGCTGCGGGAACGCTGCCTGGAACACAATTGATCAGGATTTAATCACACTCTATGACTATCCACCATTTTATTTTATTTTAATGTACTGATCTTAACTGATAAAGATTATTTTGCTCTACTTGCAAAACAAAAGAAACTTCTAAGTTTTTGAACTTAAAAGTTTAGGGGGAGTAAAAATGTAAAAGAGAAAATCAATGAAAAGTGTCAAAATGTGAAAAAAAAAAGTTAAGTGCTTTGGATGGAAAGGATGAAGCTGAAATTCAAGCATGTGTATATTTGATATGATGTAAAAATGAACCTGAAAAGAATCCAAAATAAGTAAAAAGCTTCTTGCAAACAAAACAGGACTATTTGTGTTGTAAAAGTTTTAAAATAGAGACTAAAATGACAGGAAATTGTGTGAAAAATAATAACTGATTCAAAGTTGTCTTTCAAAATGTGCTTAGTTGGTGTTTGAATTGAAAATTCATGTTTTAAATGAAAATATTAGTTTTAAATGATTCGTGGTGATTTTAAGCAAAAACAATTTGATATTGTTAAATTGAGGGTAATTAATGTATATTTTGAGTGATAGTCAAAAATTTGACTAAATGTTGAGACAATGTGCATGAACAGAGATAATGTGCATACACAATGTTCAGATGGATGTTGTGAAAATTTCAAAGTGTTAGACTCATGGAAGGATTCTCATACACCCGAATAGTGCTCAGAAGTCTAAATCAGGAGTATGATGAATTTCAGAAATTTGTACAAGTGTTAAGCGTTTTGTTCAAGTACATGCGCCTAAGCAGTTGTCATGTTGCTGAAAATGGTTAAGTGTTTGGCATATCAACTTATGCTCATGCACCTGAATAGTTTCAGACTTTCCAATGTGGTTAGGCATTTGAAGGTGATGTTTACTCTAAGTGTTAGGCGTTTCAACAACTCTCAATTGCCTGATTAGTGTCCAAGCGCCTGATCAGTGCCCAAGCGCCTGTATAGTGCTCATGCATCTGAAGATTTAGTGTGAAACTTAGCCTCATGTGCCTTAATAGTGCTCATGTGCCTAAGAACTTTACACTTATATATATATTCAACACTTGTAGTTTTCATTCACTCATTCACAAATTCAAACTAATTCATTTATTCTCTCACCGATACACTTATTCACTCAATATTTGATTGTTAACCTGTTAATCTTTATGATATATAGGTACCACAAGAGAATGTGATTGCCGAGGAGTCTTCACTCGAGGTTATCAAAGCTGTTGCTGATTCACCTATTCATGTGTTAGATTAAGGTGGAAGCAAAACAAAATATGCTACTGTCCTTTCTGAGAACTTGAATGCTGAGCAAATCATAGAATCTTTGAAATAAGTTCAAGTATGCGATCAAGAAGGCTTTGCAAGAGTTGCAACTCTACAAAGAGAAGCCCGTGTTCAAGATCAATGATGAACCAGAAGAGTTCATGTTGGACTGAAGACAATATAAATCTTAGGGGAGTATTGTTAGAGCTCTAAAAAGATTAACATTTGTCTTTTGTGTTTTGTCATAGTATAGGGACTTATTTTGTAAATATATGTTCCTTGTTTTTCTTTGATAGTATAAATAGGATAGTTTATGTATTGTGTTAGGTACCAAACCAAAAACAGAGACAATGAAACAGTTAGAACAGATTTGAACGACTGTAACTCACCCTTACACTTTGTATCCTAAGCATTTGCTATCAATGAAATCTATGAATTTTTGAAGTAATTGCTTGTGTTTGTTTACCTAGTGTTTGAATTGATCATTGCATTACGATATCATCACAGATTGATCCATTTTGAATGTATCAGAGACCTTCAACATAACTCTATCGCCCACCTTGAATTCGATCGGTCTACGTCTCTTGTCGGCATACGACTTCTATCTATCCTTTACTGCCTTCATAAAGGCCTTGATCTTATCCAACTCTTCAGTTGTAGCCTCGATCACCTTGATGCTCCCCAACTCTTTTTGCCCGATGTCACCCTAACATACAGACGTTCTACACTTCCTACCGTATAGCATCTCATATGGAGGCACGCCAATGTTGGCATTATGGCTATTATTATATGAGAACTTGGCTAACGGTAAGTGTTCATCCCAACTTCCACCAAAATCAATGACGCATGCTCGTAGCATATCTTCAAGCGTCTGAATGGTTCTTTCCGATTGATCATCTGTCTGAGGATGGTAAGCCTTATTGATATGTAACCTCGTCCCCGTCGTATCATGAAATCTATTGCAAAACTTAGATGTAAACCGAGTCTCACGGTCAGACACGATAGACACTGGTACACCATGACGAGTCACAATCTCTTTGATGAACAGATCCACCAACCTCTCAGATGAATACGTCTCACGGATCGGTAGAAAGTGAGCACTCTTCGTCAGACAATCAACTATCACCCATATGGTATCGTATCCCCTTGTCGTACGTGGCAAATTCGTAATGAAGTCCATGGTGATGTGCTCCCATTTCCACTCGGGTATATCCAAGGGTTGGATCTTCCCGTATGGCTTCTGATGTGCCACCTTCACTTGCAAACAAGTAAGGCACTTACTCACATACTCCGCTACATCGCGCTTCATTCCCGGCCACCAATAATCCTTCTTCATATCTTGATACATTTTCGTAGCACCAGGATGAATTGAGTATCGAGTCTTATGAGCCTCATCCATGATCTTCCTTTGTAGATCCCCATAACGAGGAATCCATACCCGCCCTGATCGGGTCTTGATAAAATCAACAGATGAAGTCTGAATATGAACTTATTTGAACAATAAGAACGTACGCAGGTTGATTTCCCCAAGGATCTTTTCTAATCTCTCAAATAATATATAAAAACAGATTGTTATATTTTGTATTCAACAAACATCAATCATGGTGCGGAAACCCATGATAGATGCTATGATATCAGTGTGTGTATGTTTTAGTGTGATTGTATAATTGCTAGTGCTTGGATGATAATAACTGCTTGATTGTATTGAATGTTCAAAAGCTTACAAAGGATTAGGGTAGTATGCTATTTATAGCCTATACACAGAGCTATATACAATTACTAAACTACCCTTATGTAAAAAAATTACATAAAAATCCTAAGTCTATAAGTTGTCCGCTATGGATGTTAAGATATCCGCTATGGAAGTCAGATCACTTGTCCGCTGTGCATTAGATGTTGTCTGTTGTGAAGTGTTTGCATTGTTTGTTGTACGCTGTGGGATGTTCATCAGCTGTGGATGAACATCCGCTGTGGAATGTTCATCCGCTGTGGATGAACATCCGCTATGGATAGGCATCCGTTGTATGTTGCTCATCCGCTGTGGGATGTCTTCATCCTCTGCGAGCACTTGGACTTGACCTTCATCCGCTGCATCCTCTTGTACATCCGTTATGGGCAGTTCTTCATCTGCTGCCGACACTTGGTCAAAATTTCTTTTATCTACAATCCTGAAAAAGAAACTTAAACAGTGATTCGTGAATGTTATGATTGTTAATGATGCTAATGTGTTAGTTAATGATTGATTGAATATTAGAACATATTATGTTTGTTTATGGTAAGCATTATCCTTTTAAGCATTAATCTACTAATGCACTTGTTGAGTCCAACAATACTCCCCCTATGGATGATGTTGCCATCTTTTTAATGTTTGCTTATTAATGTTTTGTTTGTTAGAAACAATGTGTGTGTTGATGCTTGTTAATGATGTGGCCATCTCTTCTGTTGATGATTGCATGTTTGAAAGTTATGCATGATTGATTGTTTGACTTGTATGATTTTATGATTGAATGTTTGTTTGTTTGTTTGTTTTTGCATAATTGAATGATTGATTGTTTGTCTGATTACATGTATGTTTTACTGATTACTCATGTATAATTGTATGATAGATTGATTTCATGTTTGATTGAATGGTTACTTGTTTGTTTGATTAAATGAATGTTTGCTTGTATGATTCATTGATTACACTTGAATAATCTGATTGATTTGAATGTTTGATTTGTATGTTTGCTGTTGTGATTTGTTATTTGTTTGATTGTTTGTTATGTGTGATTATTATATACATGATTTAAATGTATGATTGATATTTTGATGTGTGTTGTTGTTTGTTATTGATGTTTGAATGTTATGTTTGTTTGAAAGGTTAGACATGTTTGTTTGTTTGTTTTGTCTGTTTGTATGTTAGGAACCTTTAAGAATGAGAAGGGCCAGCTTCTTCTACATTCTTCTGCACCTCTGTAGTTGCCTTCAAGGATTCTTCTACATCCTTTTTAGTTGCTTGATCTTTTTCAACTTCTTTAACTTGTTCTGATAAGGGTGTGATCCTCAATGCATTTTTGCAGTTCATAATATGCTCAATAAAATAGTACACTACACTTTTCTGATCATCATATTTGCTTTCAATAGTGAGATGAACCAGTTGTTCCAGTGTGGATTGGTCTAGGCTTTGCACATGAATGTTGCTGACCAGTGTAGTCACAACATGATTGCCCTTCAGGATCTCAAGATTGTTGTTTTTTTGATATTCTCATGTCTGTTATGCCTTCAATGTGTGTTAGTGGTTGCTGTTTGGTTTCTAACCTCTATTTGAGTGCAACATTCACGTACACAGTCCCCAAAATTCTTAACATGTGTATGAAATAGCAACAATCTCCCTTACATATCACATCTTCTATTGCTGGGAATGTTTTTGTTTTCAGAAATGAAGCATATGATGGATGAAGGAGTTTGATTTCCATAAGATCAAATAACCTTATGTCTTGTGCTTCTTTTCCCTCAAGTTTTCTTTCAAGTACAACCTCAAAATGGGTTTCATCATAATACCATTTTGTAATTGGGTGATTGTACTGGTTACCATCAATCTTTTTCATAATTAGCTTTAAATCAGATGGCCTCATAGGATAACCAACCCTTTCTAATAATTCTGGGTTAATATCAGAGGACGTTCTTCAATTGTCTGTTTCCTCTTGCTAGCTTCCTGTTGTTCTTTTCTTAGCTTAGCAATATGAAGTTTATCTTCTTTATCAGCCTTTTGTTTTAATTCATGATGATGTTTGTTCACGTATGATATTAGTATGTGAAAGAAATTGGCTCCTCTTGGATTGTTTGGGTGATTGACCATTCTTAACTGCAACAGGTCAAGACGGTCTTCATATGTTAGTGATCCAAGCTGGGATATTTAAGTATTGGACAAGTCCAGATACTCTTTTGACAAGAACTGCATCCCAAGTTTCATCATACTTCCATGCCATAATTTTTCTTTCATTGGCATCAGTAGTGAGAGTAATTCTGTCATATAGCTTGACAAAGTTTGTTTTCTCATTTATCATTTCTCTGACCTCATTGGCTTCTAGCCATAGCCTGTGAGGCATGAATTGTCTAGGTTCCTCGATTGGGTGAAGCTCAGGTGGAGCTTGATGATAAGTTGATAGAGAAGATGCAGGATGAGGTCTGAAGACTTGTGGTTTTAATTCATTGGCAAGCATGTTTTTGTAGATCTCTCTAGCCATTTCTTTCATTTGAGATAGAGATCTTTCTGCATATGACCTGTATGGTACTCTTGTGTGACTCAACCAGCTTTTAACCTGGGAGTATGTCATCTTCTCTATCTGAGGATCCTTAGGTAGATTCTTTTGCAACTCTTCTTGATCCTTAATTTCCTTATACCTTCTGTATGTTTGCTCTGTTTCATTCTTCATGACTTCTTGAAAGTCATTGGGAAGTCTTTAACCTCAGAGAGGTTAAGCTGAATAAATGAGTCATAAGGAAATCCTCTGGTGACTAACTCAATTCCCATCAATGTTTCAGGCTCATCTGGGAAGAGTTCTTGTATGTTTTGAATGATCTCATTGTTATATCCTTCTTCTTCTTCATCAGAATCAGTTAAGATAATAATAGGCTGTTGCTCAAGTGTTTGACCAATTTCACCCTCTTCAAGAGCAGCCTTCGAGCTTGTTTGTTGTGGTTCATCCTCCACTTATTCTGTTTTGACTTTTAGCAACTTTAAAGGAAGAGATTGAGGTTCATCAACCTCTTCAACTGTCTGTTTTTCCTTCACTAAGGATGCTAAGTACAACCTTTTCCTCTTTCTTTCATAGGTTTTCATTTGAGGTTGAGATGATGATGCTTGTTTGTTGGGTGATTCTGTTTGCTCATTTACTGACTCAACAAACTGTTTGATTAGTTTCTTTTATTTGTCTATTAATGGATTGAATGGCACAATGCTTGTTTCTGCTGTACGTGAGTCAGGAGAGTGGAAGTGTTGCCTCAAAATTGGAGAGTAATGGATGTTTTCAAAGGGATTGGATTCATTGAATAATTGATCCATGGAATATGATTCTTTTGGAATGACAAGGGCTAATTCAGTTTATTGATCATTAGAGCTTGTTTCTCTAATATTGGATAATGATTGATCAATGAACTCTTCATTCAACTCATGTTCATGATCATATGAATGTTCTTCCTCATTCATTCTATGTTGATCCACATCTTCCAACTCTCTGTTTAGCCTTTTGATCTCTTCATTTTGAGCTGCAATAATCCTTTTCAATTCATCAATTTCAGCATCTTTTGAATCAGATTGCTCAGTTAAGTAGGCAATATCTAGCCTTGCACTACTAAGGTCATGTTCTTTTATCTTTACCTCTTCATTTGATTGTTTGAGTTATTATTCCAAAAATCAAACAATCAACTTTTGGGCTGTTTGATCTGCTTCAAGCTTTTCTATTCCCTTGTCTTTGCTCTTTATCTTTTCTTTTAATCTTGTAGCTCTGTTGTTTGACTTTTTATGAGCTTATTGTACTCAGTAAATAGAAACACTTTTGAGTACTCTATTTCTTCTTCAATTGGAATTTCACTACCCTATTCATCACTTTCAACAGGATCTGTAGTGATTTGGTGTTCTTGTACATGTTCTTGTACTGAGGAAGTGGCAACCTCTTCTTCCTCAATCGCTTGTTCTTCTAATGAAGCATCAATATCTCTCAATAAAGATGACATTGTTTGTTGATCATTGAAAGTTGGTCTTTGAGGTGGTGATGGCAGATGATGCTCAAACTGAATCTGCTCATGTTCTTGTGCTTCTTCTTGTTCATTAAAATGGATCTTGGTGAATCAAATTTTGGAAGAGCATGTGTTGTCACCTTGACCAGGTATCCTCAAAAATACATCAAGAATAGGAAGGTCATGGTCTATCATATAAGGTGGAATAGGAACCACATCTCCTTGATAGAGGCTTGACTTGATTCTATTGAACACATGTTCATTAAAATGAATAGGATGAAATACAGCTCCTTCTCTTGGTATGTTAGGCAGAAGATCATTAATGATCATTTGAAGAAATTTAGGGAACATCTGAGACTGGTTCCTTACTTCAGTCAAGTTGTAAATCATTCCATTAAGGATTTGAGCTGCAACGTTGAACGGTCTTCTAGCAATGGTACTTGCTATTGCAGAAGAGCTTCTCAAACAAGTGGCATCCCAGCCAGTCTTCCTGTTGGTCATTGTCTTTTGATATGTGTGCATTAAGAATCTGAATTGTGCACACATGTATGATTTCTTAATTTGTTTTCTATTAATCGTACCAGTATAGCCTATTTTCCTGAAAACATGTAAAACATAGTTCTCATCGAATTCTACTGGACATAATAATCTGATGCTCATGAATGTTAGACACAATAACTTGTTGATCATTGATTTGCTCCAGATGAGCATGAGTCCAAAATTTGACTATATGATCTTCATAGATCTCTGGTCTTGATGCCATAGCATGACGAAGTCTAGTCTATTTGATAGCTTGTATGATATCTCTGTAGTTCTCAGCCTTCGGGGAATCAGCGTTGAGAAAAGCACAGAGATTGTGATCTCAAATACTAGATTTGCCATATCTACAATGAAGAAAATAAATGTTAATATCTTGTATGTTAATGATATGTATTGATGATTGAAATGATTAAATGTTGATCAAGTGTTCACTGACTGTTGTGATTGTTATAAAATGATGAATTATGTATGCTTAACACTTGAGACTTGTTTCAAATGTATGTTTGAATGACTTTAACAAATTAGTCAGTTTGACTTATTAAAAGTCAACTGTTTGATCATTTTTCATCATGGAAATGTTGTTTGATTCAATTTATTTTGATTCAAATTGATTTTGCAATGTGTTTGTTTTGTCACAAAAACTTGTTTGATCAATTCATACAATAATTTCAATTCACATCAACTTGTTCTTGAACTTCAGTTTGACCTTGTAAAGTTAAAAAGACCATTCAATGCACATTGAAGGAATATGCATTTAATGTTTGTGTGTTCAATGCCATGCCAAATTAACTGATTTTACTGGTTTGTACTGACTTTGAACATGTTTACCAAGTTATAACTAATTTTAAGTCATTTCAAACAGTTTCAAAGATCAGACATCAGTTTTTGTATGATTATGGCAAGAACATCATGACTGTGCATGAACCCGATGAATGCTTAATCAAATTATATCAGAACAACAGTCCTAATACCTTCGACTATGTCCATCTAACAAATATTTAGTGTTTGATTTGGTCTATAACATCAAATGATTCAAATTTTGATTTTGGTTCAATGTTCGACTTAGGTCGAACAATGTTCGAATCAGATAAGATGAACAAGATGTTTTGATGAGTGTTTGATGATACGAATCATGTATATATACCTGTTTGATCTTGAATCCAAAGAAAAATCAAATAGATTTCAGGTTTTGGATGATCAGGGGGTTTAAGGGTTTAACGCACTGTAGCAACGTTTAAAAAAATTTGATTGTCTCTCTCTCACTCGTGATGAATGAAAAAAATCATAAGTGTTGAACTATATATACAATGGACAAAAATGAATGTCCGCTGTGAAAACAGTTTAAACTTAAAAGTTTAATTTTAACTGTTCGCTGTGAAATACACATGCGTTGTGTGAACAGTGCGTCCGCTGTACCATTTTAAACTTGTACGCTGTGGATCTTTATGATGATGTACTGTGTGTACAACAGATGACTGCTTGGTCATGCGCTGTGTACACTTGTTTGAAATTGTTTGTTTGTTCACAACGGATGAACATTTGTTCATGCGCTGTGGACCCTTTAAAAATTTTTATTTGGATGTTCACAGCGGATGAACATTTGTTCATGCGCTGTGGACCCTTGAATGATTTTTGATTGTTCACAGCGGATGAAAATTTGTTCATGCGCTATGGACACCTTGAAAATTTGTTTGATTGTACACAGCAGATGAACATTTGTTCATGTGCTGTGGACACTTGAAAATGATGTGTTTGATTGTTTACAGCCTATGATTACCTGTGCATACTCTGTATACACTTGTACTATTTATACAACGGATGACTTATGTTAGTCATGTGCTATGGAATGGCACTGTATTCACAGCAGATACCTTACCAACATCATACGCTGTGAACATTTGTATGTTCACTAGTGCATAGCGGATGTATGTTTGTTTTGTCCGCTGTATACGCTTCGTGTATTTTGCATGTTATGATGGTACTGTAGCTACAGCGGATGTATGCTTGTGTGTCGGCTGTGACAACAGTTGTCAAATTTTCTACAATTTTGAAAAATCTTGATTAATTTTCTTCAGAAGCAAATGTTTGTTTTGATATGATTTCTTCCGAAACAAATGTTTGTTTTGACATGATTTCTTCCAAAGCAAATTTTGTAAAATTTTCTTCCGAAGCTTATGTTTGATAAAATTTTCAAAGATTTTGTTTGTTTGAAAAATGATTCTGAATTGTTTCAAAAATTGAATGTTGTTAAAATTTTAGAATTTAACATGATCAATATGCTAAAATATCACTCACAAGCAATATGTGAAATATTGTACATATGTATATGTGTCAAACTGCTGTGTTTGGATGCTTGTTTGACTTGGCTTTATTTAAAACTCAAAATTTAGAAAATTTCAACTTTTAAAATGTATGATTATGCACATTTCTGCTGCCTTTGATATTTCCAAGTTTATTTTTTCCCCCTAAATTTTTGCATATTTATAAAAAACCTTTTATAAAATGTCAAAAATTTGTATGTGTTAGAATAGAAATTATCAAAGTCCAATTGATTGCTTGCTTGATAAAAGTTAGAAAGATAATGCCTTATCTAACTAATAAATGAATGATTTTCATGTTTGAACATGAATCATTTTCACATAACATAAGATCATAGTTGTCTTAAATTCTCACTGAGTTGTTTGAATGATTTTGAGAATAGACATAGACTAATACAATGTTGATTGTAGATATTGGATCCACTTAAACTCATGCATGGTATTAATGATTGATTGAAACAGTGAGTGATTATCATGTTTTGAGTTGATTGATATGAGTTATATGTACCCCACATCTGATTGTATGTGTTGAACAACCCTCCTCAAGATATGCTAAAAAGCACTTTCAAAACTTAAGACCTAGCTACTTCGGAGTATAAATGCTCAATTTGATCCATGTTGTTTGATCCTCATTGGGATTCTTTTTCTCTTGACTTTGGAAGGTGATTCTCTTGGGATTCTTTTGATTCATTCACAAGGAATGTAGTCGAAAAGACTTTATTGATTGTTCATCCAAGATGGATGTGTTCCTCATTAGGAATCTTTTTGGATCTTGATTTAGATCATTCAGGTCTGTGCTTAGCATAATAAAGAATGCCTTGGTGTACTCCAGGTCTATGAAAATCATAACAGATGAGACACTTGTATGATTGAGCAATTTATAAACTGTTTCACTTAGTGTATTGTAGTTACTTTACAAGCAACCTATGTTGGATAGATCAATACTCACCAGAAACCAAGATGTGTTGTTGACCACACAATCATGAGAATTTAGTTCTTCACTGTTTTATGTGATGTTAGGTGTCCCATGCTGAGCATATCCACATATCAAACAAAGTACTGTTAGTCTTTATTAGAGGAAAATGACCCAAGTGAAGAATGAGCTAGTGTACTATTATTTCTCATGAGTGGTATGTGTGATTCAAGATGTTTGATTATAAGAAAACATGAATGTTTGTTTGATATCTTGATTTTGAAATATGCTTGTTGATGGTTAATTTGGACTTTGTCAAAATCAAGCTTGTTTGAAATTAATGTTTTGAAAACATTACTTGTTTTGTTCATAGTTGATCATACCAAGTGATCGAACCAGAAATTCAAATCTTGTTGAATCAAATGGTTTGGTAAATAGGTCTGCCAATTGATTGTCGGTAGGGACTTTGATCAACTTTATCAGACCCTTTTCTGAGCAATCTCTTTGAAAGTGATATCTGATATCTATGTGTTTGGTTTTTGAATGTTGAACCGGATTGTTAGTGATAAACATGGTAGCCGAATTGTCAATGTGTATGGGTGTTTGAAGAAAGTTAAAGCCACAATCAAGCATTTGGTTTTGAATCCAAAGCACTTGAGAACAGCATGCAGAAGCAGCTATGTATTCTTCTTTAGCCATTGAAACAGAGACATTTATATGTTTCTTGCACTGCCAGGAGATCAATCTTGATCCAAGAAACTGACAACCTCCTGTAGTGGATTTTCTGTTACTGTTGCATCCACCATAATCACTGTCTATGTATGCACATAAAGAAAAATCTCCATCTTTTGGATACCATAGCCCAAGAGCTGGTTTGCCTTTTAAATATCTGAAGATTTTCTTTACTTCATTTATGTGTGATTCTTTTGGATCTACTTGGTATCTAGCACACATGCATACTGCATACATGATGTCTGGTCTGCTTGTTGTTAGGTACATCAGTGAGCCTATCATTGATCTGGAGAGTTTCTAACCAACTGATGTTCCTTTTGGATTGGGTCCATACTTTAATCCAGTTGCAAATGGTGTCTTGCTTGATGTGTAATCAGACATATTGTATTTCTTTAATATCTGATTCACATACTTGCTCTGGTTGATAAAAATTCCTTCATCTGATTGTTTAACTTGAAGACCAAGGAAGAATGTAAGCTCTCCCATTGAACTCATTTGTAATTTTGATTGCATAAGAGTTTCAAACTCTTTGCAAAGTTTGATGTTTGTGGATCCAAAAATTATGTCATCCACATAGACTTGAACTACTAACAAGTCTTGTTCTTTTCGTTTTAAGAACAATGTCTGATCTATTTTACCTCAGGTGTATCCATGTTGTAGTAGAAACTTAGATAAAGTTTCATACCACTTCCTAGGTGCTTGATGAAGACCGTACAGAGCTTTATCTAACTTGTAGACTCTATGAGGGAATTCTGGGTCTTGAAACCCTGGTGGTTGAGCAACATATACCTCTTCATCTATCTTTCCATAGAGGAATGCACACTTGACGTCCATTTGGTAGACAGTGAAGTTTTTGGATGAGGCATATGCAAGGAACACTTGGATAGCTTCTAATCTAGCTACTGGAGAAAAGACATCATCATAATCAATGCCTTCCTCTTGAGTATATCCTTGGGCAATTAGCCTTGCTTTGTTTCGTATGACAATCCCTCTGTCATCTGCTTTGTTTCTGAAGAGCCACCTAGTGCCAATAGCATATTGACCTTTAGGTAGATCAACCAGCTTCCATACCTCTTGCTTTCTGAATTGTTATAATTCTTCTTGCATTGCTTCTATCCAACTATTGTCTTTAAGTGCTTCTGTGATGTTTTTGGGTACAGTTAATGATAGGAAGCAGGAGTGTAAGCAAATGTTTGCTGTGTCAGATTTACTTTGTGTTAACCTGGTATTGAGGTCACCAATGATGTTTTCTATAGGATGATCTTTTTTAACTCTGGTTATTGTAATCTGATCAACAGGGATGGTTGAATCAAGATTAGTGATTGTTTCGTTGGATGATGATGGCTGGGCAAGGGTATTTGTGGTTGTTTGTTTATCTGGCTGTGAGGGTTCATTGAATGTTTGTGGTGAATCATGAAAGAAATCTAAGATTTCATCTTTATGATGTGCATCAGGTAATGAATGATAGTCATCATCTTCTTCAACTGTGGTTGGATGTTGTGGTTGGGTGGTCACAGGTGTTGATGAAGATGGTGTGTCATATCATGTTTCTTTTGATGTATTTGTTTGTTCTGGAGGAGTTGAAACTGTGGTACTGGAAAGAGTGATGTTTGTTCTCCTTGGAGGATCCGTAGTTAAAGGAAAATCTATGTTTGTTGGTGGAACCATTGGATACTCATTCTTATCCTTGGTACCTGAAACATCAAAGTAAGATGTGTCAAATGATTTTGTTAAAGAGTCAATATCAAACAACTAGTCTGATCCAATGACTTTCTTAGTGAAAGAGTGTTCATAAAAAACAACATCTGTGGTTTCTTCCACTATATTCTGTCTTGGATTGTATACTCGGTAAGCTTTGGAGCTTCCTGAGTATCCAACAAAAAATCCATCATCTGCTTTTATTACAAACTTAGATAATTGTTCTCTGTTGTTTAATATTGAAACAGAACATCCAAACGCTTTAAGAAATCCAATGAAAGGTTTTCTTTTAAACATTAATTCATAAGGTGTTTTGGAATGTTCATTGATTATTAGTGTTCTATTTTGTATGTAGCAAGTTGTATTGATTGCTTCAGCCTAAAAAGAAATGGGTAATATATAGTCAGCTAGCATTGATCTAGCAGCTTCTATTAATGTTCTGTTCCTCCTTTCAGCAACTCCATTTTGCTGAGGAGTCCTTGCTAAACTGAATTGATGACTGGTTCCCTTCTCTGCACAAAAAGAAGAAATAGAGTCATTTTTAAATTCAGCGCCATTATCACTTCTTCAAGATTTAACTTTAAGATCCAATTGATTCTCAATTTTAGTGATAAATGATTTGATGATTTCTGATGTTTCTGACTTGTGTAGTAAAAAGAAAACCCATATGAATCTTGAGTAATCATCTACTATAACAAGACAGTATTGCTTCTTTCCTATACTAAGGATGTTTGTTGGGCCAAAAAGGTCCATGTGAAGCAATTTGAATGGTGTGTTGTTAGAGTTTACCAATTTTGACTTATGGGACACTCTGTGTTGTTTTCCTTTTAGACATGCAGTGCAGTGGTCTGTATAGAAGAATTCTTTTTGTGGTACACCTATTACTAAGTCACCTTTTACAAGTTGATTCATTCTGTTATAATTTGAGTTTCCCAAACGTCTGTGCCACAATTGGGAAACATCTTCTGATGCTTTTGATAGTAAACATGTTTCAGGTGTTGATGCTAAAACAGTGTTCATATCAACAATGTATGTGTTGTTATAACAAGGTGTTTCCAAAAGGATACACTCTTCTAGAATTTGAAAACCCGTCTTATGGATGTAGCAGTTATTGGAGTCAAATAAGGTGGCATATCCTTTATCACAAATTTGGGATATGCTGAGAAGATTCAACTGGAGGTTGGAGCAGTAGTTGACATTTTCAAAGCTAATCAACCCATTTGATACTGTTCCTTCACCAGTTATCTTTCCACCTTTCTTATCAACTCCAAAGGCTACATTTCCTCCATGTTTGCTTTTAAAATCCAGAAGAGAGAACAATTGCCGATCATATGTCGGGAACATCCACTGTCAACATACCAGATGTTGTCAAGCCTTCTTTGATATCCCTGTAAAATCAAAGAAATTAGTTAGATGGTGCAACCCAAGCCAAGATGGTCTTGGGTTTTCCGTCTTTTCCCATTGTCTGATGGTTTTGAAAATCTAGGCACACTGGATTTCCTTTGAATGTTTTTGGCTCTGTCGGGAGAAGTACTTTGAGCTCTTCTCCTTTGAGTGCCAATGTTTGATGGTTGTCTGTTTTAAGACTTATGTCTCCTGTTTGGTTGTTTAAAGTTGTCATAAAAAGTTTTATTATTATTTAAAATAACCTTTTGATGAGGAGTTTGTCTTGGTGCTCCTCCTTTGTTCTTGTTAGGAACAACTATCTGTTTCTCAGTTTATTTCTCAACTTAAGGCTGTTTGTTTTGCTTTTTGTTTTTCTTATTAAAAAACAGTTTGCAGTGCTATGATTGTTTCTTCCACAAATTGAACAATAATTGTGAAAATGGCATATGTCAGTACTGTGATTGTTCATGCTACAGTACTTGCAATATTTACCATATTTGCATTTTTCAGTGGTGTGAGTCTATTGATCACCACATTCACAGTATGGTAGATTTGCATTGCCTTGTTTGTTTATAACTTTTGATTTAAAATTTGATTTTAAAGGTAAGTTAAAAGTTACAGTTTCTTGTTTTTACTGAATGGGAGCTTTGCCTTTCCCTTTGTTGTTAGAATAGGAAAGGCAGTGGAAAATCCAGCTTTTCTTCAACCAGAGCAGATGTCAAAACCTTTTGTCTGCTTTGTTTATTTAGTTGGTGAATCAACCACAGTTGAAACTTTTGGAGTTTCAGTAATTGGTTGATCTGACTCATCATACAAAAGATCAACTTCATCTTCATCTGTTGTTTGTTCATCAAATTCATTATTTTCTCCTTGATAAAAATCTGTTGGTTTGATGTGTGGATGTGCTTGGCTTTTAACAAATTTTATCAAAGGTGTTTTTGATATTAATGATGATTTTGATGATGATGATGATGACTGTTTTGAATCATCAGTCCAGTCATGTGGGTCAAGAGACTCACCCTGTGTGTTTGTCATGGAGTCAGGTAAAGGTGGGTTAACCTTATTATATCCTAAACCTAAAGGGTCTTTGAATGCCCTTTGCTGAGCAAGAAGTTCTTCAAACTTCTTGTTGCTCGCCTGAAATTTTTGAAGTTTCACTTTAGTTTTAGCCTGTATGGTTTTTGATAAAGTCAAAGATTCAGAGAGTTGCTCTACTTGAGCTGCTAGTGTTAACTTTAAGACAGTAATTTGTCGAAATCATTTTGTAATGAAACAAATTTTGCTCCATATTATTTTTGTTCAGATTTTAAACTTTCATTTAAAATGTTAGTTTTAATTACTTTCTTGGAAAGTTTATCTGCATGTTCTCTGTATCTATTGACTTCATCAATGCATGCTTGTGTACAGAGGTTATCCCTTACCTCTTTCGGGATTTCTGAAATTTTATCTTTTATGTTTGCCATGACTGCCTGATCAGGAGATTGGAACTCAGCCTCGTACATACTCCAATCACACTCACCATCTTGTATGATAATCATTGCTGGTGATTTGGAGTGTTGATTTGGACTATATTGTGTGATTTGAGGTGGAGTTGCTATAGCTGGAATACTGATTGAAGGTGGGATTTGTCTATTTGAATGGTAGCTGCTAAATGCTTGTGGTTGATTGTTGTTCCTGTCAACTCTTGGTTGTTGGCATTTTCTTGAGAAATGACCATACAATTGACAGTTGTAAGATCTCACCTTCATTTTATCATAACCAATTTTGGTTTTCTTGTCCATGCTTAATCCTCTATTTCTCTGAAGAAACCTTTTTGATCTATAAGCAATCATCGCCATAGACCACTGAAGATCCATTTCTTCAACCATGTCTGGTGGTAACTCATCCAGGTCCTGTTGGATGATTTGAGATGGTGTGAGGCTTGCACCCAAGTATGCTTCAAAGCTAGTTGAGAAAGCTGCATAGGCTGCTTTATGCTCTTCACTTTGTAGAATAATAGTGAGAGCATCTATGGGTTTCTCACATTTGTGCATGTTTTGATTCTTTGGCTGTTGTTGTTTGCTAGAACCGGATATTTAAGGATTATGTTTGGTTTATGGTGTTGCTTCATAGGAAGCAAGAACACCAGTCTTTTTAGACTTCTGTTTGGTACTAGATGATTCAGGGGCTGAGAAGAAGGAGGTTTCATTTGTATCTAAAAATTCTTTATCTTCATCTTCTCTGGTGCATGTCAAAAATGCACTGTCTATTTGTTGTAGTTCCTTGAACCTGTAGGATTCTACGTGTCTGATTGTACTGTTATTCCTGGGTCTTTCGTCTAGTTCTAATGCTTCAACTTTAGCAACTAGAGCATCTACGGACAATGCTTCAAGATCCAATGTTGCTTTCATCAGAGAGACTGATTGAGTCTAGCTCTCTGACAGTGTATGCAACATCTTTTTGTTGATCTCCACAGATTCATACTTGAGACCGTAGACAATCATCTCATTTACCAACTGTATAAATTTGTGAAGCTGTTGTGGAATTGATTCTCCCTGAACATGGTGAAAGGTTTCATACTGGGTCCTCAATTTTTCTTTCTTGATTTCCCTGATTTCCTCACTTCCTTCACACATGGTGTGAAGTACCTTCCATTGTTCATGTGTTGTTTTGAAATTTTCAACTCGTGTTAAAATTTCAAATGGCAAAGTCATTGCCAATATGTTGTATGCTTTCATGTCTATTTTAACTAGCTTGAGGTCATCACTAGCTATGTTTTTCAAGCTTACTGGTTTTTGTATGTTGTAATCAGGTCCAAGAGTCACAGGTATGAATGGTCCCTCAGTTATGGATGTCCATGGGTCCGGGTCTTGGAAAATTATCCAATTTTTGAACATTATTTTCCACTATTTGAAATCAGTTTTGTTCTTGACTCTTGGTGGTTTGAGACCACTGTTTGTTCCTGAAATTTCATCAGCCATGATTGTTGAATTTTAACTTAACATTTTAAGTTAAATTTGTTTGATGATTTTAGCTTGATGAAAAACTTGTTTAATCCTAAAGTCTCTAGGATTTGTTTGTTAATTGAGTCATTTTTTAAATTGACTTACTGAATAAAGTAATTAATTAATTGAAATTAATTAATGTCCTAGGTGATGTCATTGTTATATTCTCGGTGAAAAGGGAAAATTCTGTTTGAGGATGTCAATAAGTCAAAACACTTAATAATTTCAATCAACAAAAGTCAAAACCCTAAAAAAAAAAATATTTCGTTTTTTAAAGTTAACTTTTCTGATCAAAAAGAGACTTTGTGAAAAATTCAAAAGAAGATTTCAGATCTTCTTTGATTTTGATGAGGAACCAACACAATCACCGGAGATTGTGAAGGTTTATGAATGATCAAAACTAGGGTTTATCCTAGGGTTTGATGGCGGCTGTAATGTTCTTCACAAAATCAACAATCTGTTTGTTGATTGAAGAGCGAAAACCTGATTCAACTGAGTTTTAACTAGAATATGATGATTTTAAACACTTTGTACGATTCAAAATGTTTAAAATGATGTGTGTTTGCTAAAAACTTGATGAAACAATACTCGAAGGACTGTTTTATCAAAAACCCTTAGAACCGATTAGGTTTTTCAGGTCTTGTGATGATTCTTTTTTGAGAAACAGTGTTTGAATGATGGTTTGAGCTTTAGAATCATAGAATCTTCTTCACAATGCACAAAAACAAATTAAGAAATCATGTTTTAAGCATTTAATGAATGTTTGGTGTAGAAGAAGGTTGTTGTGATGATTTTCAGCTCAAAATGTATGTTTTGAAGCTAATGAACCACTGATATCATAATGTTGATTGAGAGGATCGAAAATCAATGTATGATTTGAGCCAAGGCTCTGATACCACCTGATGAAATCAACAGATGAAGTCTGAATATGAACTTATTTGAACAATAAGAACATACACAGGTTGATTTCCCCAAGGATCTTTTCTAATCTCTCAAACAAGATATAGCAATAGATTGTTATATTTTGTATTCAACAAATATTAATCATAGTGCGAAAACCCATGATAGATGCTATTATATCAGTGTGTGTATGTTTTTGTGTGATTGTATGATTGCTAGTGCTTGGATGATAATAACTGCTTGATTGTATTGAATGTTTAAAAGCTTGCAAAGGATTAGGGTAGTATGCTATTTATAGCCTATACACAGAGCTATATAAAACTACTAAACTACCCTTATGTAAACGAAAATTACATAAAAATCCTAAGTCTATAAGTTGTCCGCTGTGGATGATTAGCTGTCTGCTGTGGATTTTAAGATGTTCGCTGTGGACGTCAGATCACTTGTCCGTTGTGCATTGGATGTTGTCCGCTATGAAGTGTTTGCATTGTTTGTTGTGCACTGTGGGATGTTCATCCGCTATGGATGAACATCCGCTGTGGAGTTTTCATCCGCTGTGGATGAACCCGATGTGGACAGGCATCCGTTGTATGTTACTCCTCCACTGTGGGATGTCTTAATCCGCTGCGAGCACTTGGACTTGATCTTCATCCGCTGCATCTTCTTGTACATCCGCTGTGGGCAGTTCTTCATCCGTTGCACTTGGTCAAAATTTATTTTATCTACAATCCTGAAAAAGAAACTTAAACACTGATTAGTGAATGTTATGATTGTTAATGATGCTAATGTGTTAGTTAATGATTGTTTGAATGTTAGAACACATTTTGTTTGTTTATGGCAAGCATTATCCTTTTAAGCATTAATCTATTAATGCACTTGTTGAGTCCAACAGGTCCTGACACCAAGAGTGTTCTCCCCCAACTTGGCGACTATGCCTTTCATCCTTTCGGAGTTAATTTGATCTTCTTTCGGTGCTTCATCCTAAAATTCTTTGACCTGCTTCATCACATCGGAGGTCATAACCAACTGATCAGCCTTCACTCGTATCGGCACGGGTCTCTCCTTTTGGCTAAGGGCATCTACCAGCACGTTGGCCTTGCCCGAATGGTAGTGGATCTCACCATCATAGTCCTTGATAAGCCTCAACCATCTCCTTTGCCTCATGTTCAAATCCTTCTGCTCGAAGAAGTACTTCAAGCTTTTATGGTCAGTGAAGATGGTGCACTTCGTCCCGTATAAGTAGTGCCTCCAAATCTTTAATGCAAAGACCACAACCGCCAACTCCAGGTCATGAGTAGGGTAGTTAGCCTCATGGATCTTCAACTGTCGGGATGCATAGGCTATAACCCTCCCCCGTTGCATTAACACGCAACCCCAATCCAAATAAGAAGCATCCAAATAGATCACCAAGTCTTCGCTTCCTTGGGGCAACGTCAAGACAGGAGCTTGAGTCAATCTCGTCTTTAGCTCTTCGAAAGCATTCTCCTGCTCCAGACCCCATACAAACATCGCATCCTTACGAGTCAACTTAGTCAATGGTGAAACTATCTTGGAAAAGTCCTGGATGAATCTTCTGTAATAGCCCGCCAAACCCAAGAAACTACGGATCTCGGATGGTATCTTTGGGACTTCCATTGCATCACCGCTTCAACTTTCACTGGGTCTACCATAATCCCTTCATGATTAACCACATAACCCAAAACTAAACCTCTCGCAACCAAAATGCGCGTTTGGAGAACTTGGCGTACAGCTTCACTCTTCTAAGCGTCTCCAACACCTCGCGGATGTGACTAGCATGCTCTTCTTCGCTCTTCGAATAATTCAGGATGTCATCAATAAACACGATCACTAATTTATCTAGCATGGGTCGAAACACCCAATTCATCAAATCCATAAAAACAGCTGGTGCATTGGTTAAACCAAAGGACATCACGAGAAACTCGTAGTGCCTATAACGTGTGCGAAAGGTTGTCGTAGGATATCCTGCTACTTAACCTTCAGTTGGTGATACCCCGATCAAAGGTCTATCCTGGAGAACCAACTAGCACCCTGGAGCTGATTAAACAAGTCGTCAATCCTTGGTAACGGATACCGGTTCTTCACAGCAAACATGTTCAGCTCACGATAGTTGATGCACATCCTCATACTACCATCCTTCTTCTTTACGAATAAACCGGAGCACCCCACGAAGAGATACTCCGCCGAATAAAGCCCTTATCATATCAATCACCTTAGTAGATTTTCCTATCGCTGTCTCTGCATGGAAAGGCACATCTATCTTCCTACTGACCATGCATTACACGAAAAAAGGCAGCAGATACAAAGCTCCTACTAGCACCCGAATCGAAGAGCACAGAAACATACAATTAGTTTACCAAAAACACACCTAAAACTACCTTAGGATCCACTCTGGCTTCTTCCCGGGTCATGTTGAATGCCCTTGCCTTTGCTTTGGTGCTCTCATTCTTCCCTTTCTCCCCATAGTCTGGGTCCTCGAGCTTCCTGCTCCACCCTTATTGCAATCCTGGCCCAAGTGGCCTACTTCTTCACATTGGTAGCATCTCCGTATCCTGCACTCCCTAGCATAATGGCCCTCGCCCCCGCATTTGAAGCACCTATTCATCCTCACTCTGGATTCACCCGTGTAGATCTTCCCACACTTCTTACACCCCCTTTGGGCATTCCCTTTGCTCTGTTCTGGACGACGGTCATAGACTCTCATCTTCTTCTCCCTAATTCCATAGTTGTCATTCCTGAACCTCTTCCCATTACCATTCTTACTCCAACTTCTCTCGACCTTCCTCTGGACTGGCATCAAGTCCCTTTCATCGTACAATCTCCCCGCCAAATCTACCACGGACCTAAACGTGCTAGGTATAGCGGCTATCATGCTCCTCCTAATGTCCACTGGCAAACCTTGCATGTATCTCTCAATCTTCTTGAATGCTTGAGTCACTAGGTCTGGCACAAGTCTTGCAAGTTCATTGAACTTAGAGGTGTACTCTTGATGAATAATGTTCCCGGCTTCTAAATGCAAGAACTCCCTCTTAATTTTGTCCAATTCTTGATGTGGACAATACTCCTCTGGCACCAGTTCCTTCAAATTTGACCACTTCATCTTTGCTATATATCATTTTCCCTCAACTTGGACAATATTGTCCCACCAGTATAGTGTCGAGTCAACGAAAGAATGGGAGGCAAACTTCACCTTCTGATCCTCCCGACATTCACTAATGTCCAGGACTACTTCCATCTCTCGAACCCAACGGTGAGCAGCAGTAGCGTTGCCATTACCGTCGAAGGTCTGGAGTTTGTATCTTTGAAACACCCCATAGTTGCAACCCTTAGCAGTCTCCTTCTCCTCCTCGCTATCATCCTCATGAATTACCACCTTTGGGCTAGGTGGCTCTTCTTCAGCTTCCTCAGTCCTTTTAGTGGACTTTCTTGATTTCCTCTCCTCCTTCTTCCCCGTATCCTTAGTTCTTTCCCCATCTTTATAGCCCTCAATACTTCAGTCACCACTGAAGGCAACACATTCTGCATGACGTTGTAGACCTCATCAGAAATAGCTTCCTTCATCGTGGATTTGAGGGTAGCTGATCCTTCACCCTCTTGGTGGCTATGGAGATCTGTGTCCTTATGAACAGTCTCGGGAGCCTTAGCTTTGCTCCTGGTGACACATGGCCCAGTAGTACGCCTGCCACAAGCACCACCTCGGTTGCCTTCCCAGATTTTCTACCCGCCATAACGATCTACTTCCTATAAGATTCAAACACCAACAAGGTCATTCAGGTAATAGCTCAGATTATGTCAAGTATAGTAAGTCCCAAATTACAGTGGCCAGTTGTGATTAGCCACTTACTTTAATCTTCATTCCCCAAGCATTTCCTATCCTGACTACATTAGCATCCAAATCTACTAAGCACATAAATCAAATAGCACATGCACATAATATTGGTTAACTTTAAGAAAATTACCTGATGGCACGTAGCTACTTGGGCCGGCATCCCTCCATTTGGTCCTATTTTCAGTTTAAGTTTAGGTTTTGAAAATAATTTTCCCAATTCTCTTAAACTTTGGCTCTGATACCAACTTGTAAGGCCCCATTCCTGGGAAACCTCACAGCTGGTCATTCATAGCGCTTTACACGTTAAAATACCTTAAAGTAAGAAATGATAGCAGCGGAATAGTTAAACAAAAACCATTTCATGCATTGATAATAACTTTTGCCAAGAAATACATCGTTGTTACAAGTTTCAAAAGAATATTAGTTGTATTACAAGACAAAAGTATCATCTCTGCCTAACATGGATGTCAGTCTTTATTTGCCTAGTAGCTTCGACCTTGTGCTATCCCAGCAACCTCGTTACCTGCCAACTGATATGCATATAAAAAGTCAGCGTTGTTGAGTGAGTTCTAGTTTTGATAATATAGAAAATATACATTTTATAAGCTTTACTGGGTGTTCATCCATCATTGTACATAATCATTCGTTAAGAGGTTCTTTATCTTTCTTTCTTTCATTATCTTTCTCTTTCTTTAACTAGGATGTCACAAAGCAAGAGCTTACATTATTGGTTGGCAACAGATGCCGAACCCTTGTCGGCAAACATTATCATGGTAGCTAACCATCGATAGTTGACCCACACTTCTAGGCACGAAGCCTGCTCATGAAAACGGGTCCCATTGATTTATTGGTCAATCCCAGGATTAGACCCTAGATGTGCATCCTGAATCAGCCACACATCAGTTGAGCTAACGACAAGAAGGTCGTGCATCTCATTCCATTGTGCTTGCAAGGCTTCCCATTTACTATAAGGGCCCGGGGGTAACATTCATTAAGTTCCACTGTCTTCTTTTATTTCTTTGTGTCCACTTGGTTATGAATAATAATTTTAAAATATTCATCGCCTTATAGTTACATAATATGAAACATAATAAATATTATCCATAACAGCAAGCCATAAGAAAAGAATCAAACATTAAAAACATTAAACAAGCCTAATCTTTCCTTATACATAAGTACTTAACACTTAAATTCTATTCCTAAAATTTCAGAATAATTCTAAGTGTCCACAGCGCATGAGTAAGTCATACATCGGATGGCTTAAATGCTAAGTGTCCACAACGGACAGCTAAGGTCCACAGCAGACGACCAAATCCATAGCGGACGGCTAAGGGTCCACAGCGCATGAATAAGACACTAAGTGTGTTCGCAGCGGACAACTAAAGGTTCACAGTGGACAGCTAAAGGTTTACAACAGACATGAATGCATACTAAAAGGTCTACAGCGGACATGTATGTCCACAGTAGATGACTTAAAACATTCTAACTGTCCACAGTGGACAGTCATAGTCCACAGCGGACAGTCTAAAGTACTTAAGGGTACATAGCGGACGTGTTAAGCACTTAAGTGTCTACAGCGGACGTGCATGAATTCCTGAAGTGTCCACAACGGACAAACAATGTCCATAGTGGATGGTCTAGATCACAAGTGTCCACAGATGACACTTAGTATCCACAGCGGACACTTAGTATCCACAACAGAGGGCATGCATAGTTCTCTAAGTGTCCAAAGCAGACATACAAATCCCACAACAGACAGCTTGGGAAGAGTATCCAATGAAATGTCCATCATCTGCTTTCTCACCGAATTTGGCTATATGATCTTTAGTATTCAAGATGGTAAATGGACATCCAAATGACCTGAGAAAACCAATGAAAGGTCACCTTTTGTGCCACAGTCATAAGGAGTCTTACCATGAGTTTTGACTACTAAAACTCTATTTTGCACATAGCAGGTAGTGTTGACTGCCTCTGACCAGAAGATGATGGGCTGTTTATAGTCAGAGAGCATGGTTCTTAAAACTTCAATATGTGTCCTATTTCTCCTTTTAGCAACACCATTTTGTTAAGGAGTTCTAGGAGCACTATATTCTCTTGAGATACCTTTTTCATGACAAAATGTATCAAGGATTTGGTTCTTGAATTCAGTTCTTTGATCACATCTTATGATCTTGACCTTGTGATCATATTGATTCTTAATTTTTAGAATGAAAGATCTCAAGATTTCATGGTCTTATCATTACTTCTAAGAAAGAAGACCCAAGTATATCTTGTGAAGTCATTTGTGATCACAAGGCCATATGAAGTTCTTCCTAAACTCATTACACTAGTGGGGCCAAAAATATCCATATGTAATTAGTGTAGGGGAGTAGTGATGGATTTTATTTCCTTTGTCTTGTGAGACACTTTGTGTTGCTTTCCTTTTAGACATGCAACACAATGGTCATCACTTTTAAACACTTTCTTGGTATTACAGTTGCCAAATAATCTTTAATTAATTTTTTCATATTTTTAAAGTTTACATGGCATATTCTTTTATGCTAAAGAAAGACTCATCACTTATGGCTTTAGACAGAAAGCAAGAAACTTCTCCTGAGGGAGATGTTTCCTACAGGTCCATCTTGTACATGTTCTCTTTTTTGGGGTCTCTGAGTAGGATATGCTCTTGAGAAATAATCACCTCGGGCTTGAGAACAATGCACCGTTATGTCTCTGGTCACAAATTAAGATAACTCAAGAGATTATACCCAACCACTTTGACAAAGTTTACCTTATCAATGCTGAGCTTACCATTTATGACTCTGCCCTTCCAGTAATATAACCACCCAATTCACCTCCAAAATCAGTTTTCCCTCCATCAATTTTCTCAAAGTTCTGAAGCAAAGAGCCATTGCCTATCATGTGCCTTGAATAGCCACTATCAATGATCCATACAATTCTCTAGGTCTTTAGCTATTCCTACACATGAAAAAGAGATGGTTACTTCATTTAGAAACCCAAGCGTTGTTGGTCTTGGGCTCATCAAGATGAACTGAGGATAGTTCAATAGTTATTGATCCTATATGCAACCTTTGAGGATCCTTGGTTGTTGTTGATGAAGAAACTTCAGTCATATGGATTTCCTTCATATTGCACACCATCTTTGGAAGACTAGACTTGGCCTTCAAAACTTTGGAACTTTTTATGACTTCGAACATTTTGGAGAATAAACCTTCGAAAGCTTTTGCATCCACTGCAGCACACTTCAGTGCTTCAGAAGCATTTCTTTCTTCTGAGACCAAACTTTCTTCCAAAGAAAGTTTTCCACCTATCTTCTTTTTGTTCACCTTGGAGCTTCCAAAGGAAAGTGATTTTCCTTTTGAAGCTATTTTCTTCTTCCTCTCAAAAGTCTTCTTCTTGTTCATGTGAATGGTACTCTTAGGATTGTAGATGCAATCCATAGCATAATAAGTTGTACCACCATACATGATCCATTCCACAGGCATACTTCTGAGGGTCTTCTTTTGAGGAGAAGGTTGATATTGATCTCTTTTCAGCTCTTTCTTCACCTTCTTAGATGATGTAGCAGGCTTCTAGGGGTGAAGCTTGCTCTTGGAGTTGGATGGTTCAGGCAATGCAGCAATGGTGCACACTTGTTCAACCTTCTTCTCTTGACCAGGATAGTTTGAACTTGAACTAGGACTCCTGGTACTAGAGTCCTTAGTTAAGTCTTCAGTCTTCACCACCTCAAACCCAGCAGAGATAAGACTTACTTTTGCTTGGCCTTGATATCTTGGACTTTCTTTGATTTCTTTTAGCACCTTGATCAAACTCTTTCTAGCTGACTTGGCCATCCTTGGTTCATTCTTTTCTCTAGGAGTATAGTGACCCTTCTTAGGATAACCTCTTCACTCACTTCTAGTTCATCCTTGATTATATCCTTTTTATCTTTATCCTCTTATTGGATAGGATCAATGAGAGGAAACTTATCTTTACTAGTTTCACACCTTTAGATCTGACAGATAATAATGTGTGTGGAGGAGCTATCTCACTTGTTCCCAGTCCCTGCCTATTCTAATAACAAATCTTTGCATGCAAGGATGAGGATATGATGTTCTTGAAGGTTTCCTATTCAAGAACACATTTTTCTTCCTTGGCTTTGCTTATCACAAGCTTAGCCTGGCATTTAGTTAACTTAGTAACAAGATCTTTTATCTGAGTCTTGTAATTGTGTGCTCATGTTTAAGAGTAGAAATTGTTTTCTCTAGATCCTCTAATTTAAGTTTATAGTCATTTTCTGCTCTTTTATAATCAAATTTTAAAATAATCAAAGACTCGAGATCAGATCTCACTTCCAAGTTATAGGTCCTATACATGTTTAGTACAAAGATGTTCCAATACATTGGCTTTATCATGGTCAGCCATTAGTGCTTGGTTTGGAGAGACATCCTCTACCTGAAAGCTCTTGTCAAAGCCTCCTTCTTCAACTGCAACTACAGCTTAATGCTTTGGTTGGCTTGGCTTCTCAATTCTAGGAGCTGCATCAGTGTAGTTTGGCCACCTTTGTCCTTGGTGCCTTACACTCCCTAGCAAAGTGGCCCATTTGGTTACAGTTGTAACACTTTACTTTGCATTTATCCAGCCTAAACTTTCCACTGGTTATATTGTTGGGAAACTTTCTTCTTGTTCTTTTGAAGAACTTCTTTGTTCCGTGAGTGAGAAGAGCCATCTATTGGACTATCGCCATATACTCTAGGTCATTTGGATTGATGCAGTCCAAGTCTTCAAGAGTGAAGAGAAAGTTGTCACAACTTTCATCTAAAAACACAAAGGCTTGAGAAGAGCTTGGTTCTTGGAATGGGCTTCCTTGAGTGTAGCTCGCCCTTGGTGTCTCCAGGAAGGTGACGAAAGGATCCATTTGTGAGTTGTCAGGGTAGCAGATGAGATGATGATATGGTTTTCTATTATCCCTTTAAACCACATGAAGGGCGGAACTCTGTTGATTGTTGGATGAGTTGGAGGATGGATTTTTCATGTTCATCTCCATCTGGTAACCGCTCAGGATACCATACAACTCAGTGAGAGTAAGAGTAGAGAGGTTTTCAGTTTTCTTCATGGCCACACAATAGTGTGTCCATTGTCTGGGAAGAGAGAACATGAACTTTCTTACAATGTCCATATTCTCAAGTTTGTAGGATCGGTGTTTGTCTCATAACACCAGATAATCACACAAACTCACTTAATGTCACTCGGGTTGATAAAGCAGAATCTTAACCAAGTTCATAAGTAATAGAATAACTTCAAACAGAAAACACAAAAGCACATGAGTGGTTTTCAAGATACTTGTATATATTACTTCTCAACTCAGTTTTACAAGACTCTTACAAACATGGTTACTAAGTTACATAGAGAAACTATATATACTACTATCTACAGCTGGTTATACTTGGAAGAATAAATTCTTCCAAGGCCATTTATACTTTGGACTGTCAGACAGACCTTACTTATGTCCACTGGTTCATAGTTAGTTCTTCCGAAGCTAAATGGCTTTGGAAGAATAAATTCTTCCGATGCTATTTATACTTCAAAAGAATCAACTTCTTTTGAATTTCTGCAAGTCTTCAGGACTTTATTCTTCGAAAGACTTTGTCTTTGGGTCTTCTAAGATGCATACTTTGGAAGAATAAGAACATAGTCTCGGAAGACTAAGTTCTTCCTTTAGAAGTTCTTCACACTTGAGCTTCGGAAGATCTTTGACTTAGATTTGGAAGGGCAGCTTGTTCCTTCGGAAGACCATTTGTTTAGCATATTAAAATATATCTAAGTGTGGTTTTGGTTGCACCAGCCTCATTAGATCCAACAGTACTCCCCCTAGGCTGATGCTACCAAAATCTCACTTGTTTCTTCTCCTCAAAGCCTTCAGCACCAGGGAAAGAAGGTATTTGTCTGTCTCTATTTTCCTTCCTGGTGCAGTGGAGAGGATGTTATACAAGTCATCCATGGATAGTAGATCCAGTCGGTCACTTTGGATGACATGTCTCCTCTGTTATGCCCCTCTAAAAAGAGTTAGTTAATGAGAACCATAGTCATATTCCCATCTGACTATTGGTTCTAAAGTTGGTCCCTCAACCATTTACAGGAATGTTTTTCCCTTGATGGTTGCTCTTTCCACTTCAGCATGTGCTTTTAGTTTCATTTCGTTGAAATGAATATTACTCAGATGATTTCTTATATGAGTAGCAATCTAAGAGCTGGAGGGATTGGAGAATGGTCTCTTTACTAACTCAGCAAATCAAATCTACTTGAGTGTAATAGAGCGGATGCGTCAAGTCTGGTTATTTGACCATTCTCCCTTTGCATTATGAAGCTTTGAGTAGATTCATCAAACCTCCAATGGACCATTGAGCTTCTAGGAGCGAAGGGGCTGGTTGGCAGCATGTTCCCTTTTCTGGTGTCCAGTGGAGTCACCAACCTTCTCCTTAACTTCTTCTCCTTTTCTACAAGAGTATCATAGTTGATGGCTAGAAGTTGGAGAGCTTGGTCCAATATTCCCCTAGGCAGATCAAGGAATGCATCTCTTATGAGGGAACAGGAAGAGCCATCAATGTATTTTAGTTTAATTGATTCTTCCTCATAAGAGATGTTGCTCAAGGTTATGCAGTTGATGAGCTTCCTTTTGATCTCCTTAAATTCTTCTATGGACAGGGGCTTGGAAGGTTCAGAAGATGGTTTGGGTTGAGATTAGGTTCTGGGTTATGTTTTGGGTTTAAGGACAGGTGGAGGTGGAGGCTGTTTAGAGACAGGGGGTGAAGGTGTGGGAATGGCTGATGGTGTGGGTTTGGGAGTTGAGGGTTCAGTGGTTGGTTCTATTTTGATGGGGAAGGGTGAAGATGTGGGAAGTGGCTTTGTTGGCTGTGTTTTGGGTTTAAGTGTTATCTTCTGAGGGCTTTGTTTCCAAGGTACCTCCTGCCTTCTTCCAAAGCGAATGTTAGCTTTTATGTCGTTGACATATCGCTATAGGGACTTCGCTGACATGGGGCCCACTTGCCTGCCAGTGAAGCCATGGGCTTTAACTTATCCATTCCTTATCACCCACCTTCTTAGCAGAAGCAAGTATAGCTTCTTTTTCTTTCTTCTTCTTCTCCCTTAGCCTTTCCCTTATAACTTTCTTTCTTTCTTTGTTGATCTCCTCAGTTTCTTTGTAGAAATGAAACACGATCATATCCTAATCATAAGGGGCCAAATCCTCCTTTGTATAGCCTCTCTTGCAGAGAAAGGCTATCTTTTCCTTCCTGTCCTCAGCCTTTGCTTCCTCTTCCCTTTTCCTTCTCTCCTCCTCTTTGGCTAACCTTGCTGCCTCTTCTCTTTCTTTCTGTAGCAAGGTTTCTTTCTCAAACCACAAGCTCATCAAGTGGGAAAAGAAGCATTTGTTCATCTTCTACTCCTAGGCTGATGAGCCTATCAATGATCTCCACCCTCTTTTGATTATTAATACTTTATGTGATGTTGTTGCTGCTTTGGTGCTTGCTGCAAGCAACTCCTCAGTATCAAATTTTCCTTTCTTTCTTAGCTTCTCCAACCTTTCCTCCTATAGAAGTTCTTTAGCAGTGAGCTTTCTCTTCCCTATAAGATCAGGGGAAGATTCAGCCTTTGGAGATTCTAGTTTTGAGGATTCAGGTTGGGGTGGTGGAGATTGAGCTTGTGTTGACTTCAGAAGCTAGATCAAGAATAGCTTTTGTAACCAGCAGTTCACCAGACATAGAGGAAAACTTTATAATTCCTTCCGCAACTTGGACTTCAGCTTCGAAAGTAATTTCCAGAGCTTCAAAAGTGAATAGAAGTGCTTCTGAAGCTTGAGCTTCCACTTCAGAAGTTGTTCTCACAGCCTCGAAAGTAATAGGAACTGCACTATTAGTCCCTCTTGAGTCAGTTGCTAGGCCATCAGTCTATGTATCCCCTTTGAAGTCAATCTTGGGTTCAACAGAGACTTTAGGTTTACCAACTCCATCCTCAGAGGTTAATGATACAGTCAACCTTTGAAGCTCTTCAGCCCCAAAGTAATCAATGGCAAGATTAGGTGAGGGTTGTTCAAGTAAGGAACTTATCAGAAACTGGGTTAAAAATCTGTTAAGGCTGATAAGCATCCTTGGGTCTAATTGAACTAAAATGGGAGGTGGTTGAGGAAAGATGGCTACAAGTCGTTGTTGTTTGGGGTAGAAAGAAGAAATGGCAGTATGGGGTTCCATTTGAGTTGATATCTCCTCATGAGTGTGAGCAGATCTCTCCTCATCATGTCTTTGTTTCTGTAAATTCTCCCCCGTTTTGGTAGCATCACCTTGAGAAGTAGATGAGCTAGAGGAAGAACTCAAAGAAAGTTGAGTATGTACATGCCTAACAAACTTCTCAATCTATTTCTCAGCTAGTTGAGCCTTGAGATTTTCAATCTCAAGTTGCTGAGTGGCAGATCTATTTTCTAAAGTCTCAACCTTTGATTCAAGACTGGTGACTTTAGAAATTAGGTCTTTGATGGTGAGTTGCAGACTACCCTCATCTTCTTTTGATGAATCATCAGGAGATGGGATAACATACCTAGTATGTTCATCATCATCACCAGCTGTGGTTTCTTGGCGCCCTGGATATCCTTGCATACTGATGTCTCTCAGAGACATCAATGGGCAAGTTGCCATAGATACAGTCTGACTGATGTTACCACTATCCTGAGAGGCTATTGAAACACTCTTAGTAGTGGCAGCTGTATCTATATGAGTCACCTCCACTCCGGTTGGACTCACCTCAGTTTGGTCTTACTGATGTGGGCTAGATATCAAAGGTTCCCTAGGACTCACTTGATCTGGAGAGGGGTGAGGTAGATCAACATCATGGCCCTAATGAAACATGATATCCTCATCAGGTAGGGTCAAAAGGTCAAGAAAGGGTACAGAGGTTATATCTATTGACCCGGGATCTTAGTCAACACCTAATGGCTTTTCTACAATAGCAGTTGAGCCAATGACATGGATATCCCTTTTTGACTGCTCAGGAGAGTGTTGAGACTCACCTGAGGGCTTATGGCTTGGGTAATGGGCTCATCAGGTTGGGACTGAGGAGACTCAACACTGATATTAAGGTCAATTGTGGAGGATGGTCGGACCACTGACTGAGTGGGAGCCCTGGATTCCACTCTAGCCTTTTTGGATTGAACATAGGGGAATTGACCAATCAAAGTAGATTGATAAAGGGTTCATTTGGGTCGTCTTTGGTATGTGATTCTTATTGGGTGTGAAGATGTGGATGGCAGTGTAGTGGTGGTTTCTAGTGGGGGTTCATCACCTGCTGGGCTTATAGGGATGTCACCATGAGCCATTGGCTCAAGCATACCTGGAAGGAGATTGGTGAATCTTTCAGTAAAGTTGGTGGACACCTTCAAAGCCTTGAAGATGTCAGGCTTCATGTGAGGGACCAGTAAAACATGAGCAAATTGTAGTTTATCCTGGTCCAACTCACAAATGATAATGTGCTAAATGAACCGAGGATACATATAGATTGGATCCCTGGTGAGATTGCTACTCAAATTATTTGGCACAAACCTTGAGTAGTTGAATCGGAGGCCTTTTACCAACCCATGGACTAGGCAGCCTAGATCATAGGGAATTTGATCCCATCCCCTGATTTGTTGGATAGGCTGTGTAGGCCAATGTGAAACAGGAACTTCCAGTTGTAGGAGAAGTTGAACTTGTAGACCGTATATCTGCCCACATCTCCTCCATATCCTATTTGAGTGTAGGTTTCCTCCAAATCAGACTTTGGGAATTTTGTGGAGGCGCCTTCATCATGGAGTTCTGATTGCTCCTGATGGTTGTTTCATTGATGATGATCTCCTGTCCGCAAACCCTTGATCTGATGACCCTTTCATCATTTATCGTTTCGCTTCGACCATTGGCCCAGAATTTGGCCATGTGGTTTGAGTAGATGCTGGGGTTAACAGTAAGGGCAGTAAAGTATGTTGATTGCGAAAGAAATTAGACGATAGGGGCAAAATCGGCATCCCTTGAAGAGTCAAGGATGGCGACTTGGTTGTGTTGGGAGTTCAAAGCCATTATTTAGATGGAAACTATTTGATTGAACCAGGAAAATAGCAAAAGCAGGATGAAGAAGATAAATAGTGAAATCTTGGAGTTTCGATGAACGGTAAAGAAAAGTAAGAAAGAGAAACAACCGGAATTTTATATGGTGGGAAAATCCACTGGATAAAGTGAAACGATAGATGAAAAGATGGTTTGAGGTCCAAGTGGATATAGGCAGCAAATGATATGATGAAAAAGATTTAAAATTCCAGCTAATTATTGTTTTTCTGACAATATCTCTACACTAAAACCGTGTGGGCCCAAAGATTTCCGTTGCACAGTAAAATTTCTTCTGAGAGTTTAAACTCTTCTGAAGACAAACGAGTTTGTTTTGTGAAGATTTTCTACCGAACGCATTTTATTTCCGAAGGCAAACATTGGTTTACAACCACATTTGCTTCCGAGAACAATAAATGCTTCCGAGAATTAAAGTTGATAAGCTTTGGAAAACATTTTGACTGGTAGGCAAAATTTCTTCTGAGGCAAAAAACTCTTAGGAAGAAAATGTTCTTGAAGGAATTTTACTCTTCGGAAGAGTTATGTAAAACTCTTCTGAGGGTAAAATTCTCTTCGGAAGATTTCTTACTTAGAAAATTTTTACAATTTTGTAAAACTTTCTAGCAATAGGGCTTAGATTGTATTTAGACAACACAGACAAGACACGTTTTAAAAGGTTTTCAAAACAGAAAGACTAGTCAATGTTAATCATCCTAATAGCTATGATTAAATATTTTAATCTTTGTTCATCAAAGGCTTTTGTGAACAAGTCAGCATATTATTCATTTGTATTCACTTTGACTAACTTGATTAGATTTTCTCATGAATATCTTGAATGAAATGATACCTGATGTCAATGTGTTTTGTCTTGGAGTGCTCGACTAGATTTTCAATGATAGAAATTGACAGGATCAGTGATCTAAGTTTGATAAATTAGAGTTGAATTGCAGCGGAATTAGAACAAGAATTAGACAAATATAGCAAGAACACAATAGATATTCAATGGAACAGTACACGGTTATAGAGAAAGAGGGTTTTCTACAAAAGGGATAATATCATTCATGCACAAATGCTTCGGTATATCAGCCGCTAAGCTTCGCAGGTTACAATTAGGTCAACAATCCTTATATAAAGGAATGTGACATCTGCTGATGTCACTTGATAGTGACATTTAACAGAATTATTACAAAACTGAAAGTAAGCAACTACTGAGAATGTTCACAACAACTGAGAACATCTCAGAGTATGCTAAGTACAAGATGAAACTAAAACTACTGAAACTACAAGTACTGATTACAAGAAACATAAATGACAGGATCAGTGATCTAAGTTTGATCAATTAGAGTTGAATCGCAGCGGAATTAGAACAAGAATTAGACAAATATAGCAAGAACACAATAGATATTCAATGGAACAGTACACGGTTATAGAGAAAGAGAGGTTTTCTGCAAAAGGGATAATATCATTCATGCACAAATGCTTCGGTATATCGGCCGCTAAGCTGGCAGGTTACAATTAGGTCAACATTCCTTATAAAAGGAATGTGACGTCTGCTGATGTCACTTGATAGTGACATTTAACAGAATTATTACAAACAACTGAAAGTAAGCAAACTACTGAGAATGTTCACAACAACTGAGAACATCTCAGAGTATGCTAAGTACAAGATGAAACTAAAACTACTGAAACTACAAGTACTGATTACAAGAAACATAAAACTACTGATTACAAAAGAATAAAAGGAAAATATAACTACTGAAAGGAAACCATCACAACTACTGAAGAGGTCTTCTTCAGCTGTTGTGACAACATCTGAAACTTGGTCTTCAGTCTTTGTCTTCAGCTTTTGTCTTCAGACTTTGTCTTCAGCTTCTTTACTTCAGACTTTGTCTTCAGACCTTGTTATCAGTTGATGTCTTCAGCTGTTGCAGACTACTTCAGTTGTTGTAATGTCTGTGGGACTTAAAGGTTTTTCTGATCAGGCTCATTGGTTCTTTTGGTCCAACAAACTCCCCCTGAACCAATGCAGCCAAAACCTTTAAGCTTATTGAGGTCCCACTTATTCTTGGCAGAAATACTCTCTTGATCAGCTTCAGAGATATCAGATAAGCACAGGCCAGGGAACAGGTTTCAGTAGATGTGAATGTCAAAGGATGGAAGGGAACTCTGTCTTGGGGAACTGGACACAGAGCTGTTATCCCAACCATGAAACCTACTTCCCATTGATGAGTCTATAAGACTCTCTGACGTAGGCCTCAAGGAGAACAACTTGTTCCTCCTTAGTGAGTTCTTCTGCTTCTCCTTCGAAGAAGAACTCTGGGCCATAGTACTCTGATAGGTACTTTACTGTCTTTCCATTTTTCAACTCAACAGTTGTTATCTCTCTGTAAGCAAATTCATCTGGGTGAGTCCCTTCTAATAACAACTGGAGTTCATTTTTCTTGATCTCTTCAAGCCTCTTGTATAACAACCCCTTCTTGACCATTTTGTTCTCCATTAGAGTTTGAGGGGTCATCTTTGACTTGTAGGCTCTCTTGAAGTCTTCAAGTATCTCCCAGGGTGAGACTACAATGGCCAACATAATAACAGCATCTATGGTCTTTCTCACTTGGCCATTGTATCTACTTGGTATGGATTTCTTATGAATTCTAGAACTAACCCTGGGGTCTGGCCAAATCCTTACTCTCTCCTTTTGATATTGAAAGGTATGCCTGAGAGCATACAGCCTTTGAGCGTGTTTCTTCATGGCTTGTATAGATGATGACTGAGGAAACTCTTTGTCAACCATCTTCAAAAGTTGCTCATCGTGCTGTTTCTGCTGTTCTTCTTCTTCAATCTTAACTTTCACCATTTGCCTCTGAAAGTCTGGTGTGATCATTTGTTGACTTCTGGGCTCAGGTATTTTTAGAACAGCAGAGATTGGCAGACTGTCTTCTTCATCATCTCTTCTTCTTCTTCTTCCATCCTCAACACCCTTCTCCTCCTTCTGGGTGCATCATTGGATGTGGTTTGAGGTGGTTTTTGGGGTAAGGGAGTTGGTTTTGAGGGTTGAGTTGGTTTAAGTTTAGGTTTAGGGATTGGTTTGGAGAGTTGTGGGGTTGGTTGTTTTTGAGTGGGAGTTTGGGAAGGCTGATCTAGCATTTTTGTGGTAAGTTTGGCTTTGGAAAGCTTGGCCATATCAGTTCTCTTCCCAGCACCTGCTTCATCTAAGGCTTCGATAATCAACCCCTTATTGAATGCTTCAGAAGCACAGATTCTGGTGGTTATTGCCAGAATACTGTCTCTGGTCCATGATTTAATCTCAATTAATGATCTTCCCAAGTATTTTGCAATAAACCTGATCATTATCTCCAACCTCTCCCTTTCCATCACACTGTAACTGGCCCATCTCTCTTGTATCTCTTTAATCTCCAGCCTTCTGATCTCAGTGTCTAATGTAGCTGTATCAAAGCCCTGTCTGAAGAGTTGGTCTATTATTCTGTCCATTGATCTGCTGTGAGCTTCATCAGCTTCTTTAACCAGATCTTCCAATGATTTCTCTTCATCAGGCTTTTGAGTTTCAGCACTTTTCTTTCTCTTGTATGTGATCAGCTGTTTTTCCTTTTCTAACTCCTTTTCTTTCTCTTGTTGTTTCTCATCTTCCACTCTCTTTCTCTTTCTTTCTTTCACTGCCTTAGACTCCCCCTTTTTGGGTGCATTGGGTTCAGGGGTTTGAATGGCAGAAAGCTTCTTTTGCACAGCATCATCAACAAGTGTTTGTAGATTTGAGGAGATCCTCTCATCAATGGCTTTATGCACAATCTCATTGATGATGGGAGTGATGAGAGGTAAGGAATGTTGAAAGGTAGCAACCATCTGCTCAGAGGGGTTCTGTCCCTGAGAGGTGGTGCCAAAAGCAGTGGCTGGTGGCTCAGTTGAGTGTAGTGGCTGAGTGTTTGGTGAACCTTCAGATGAAGGTGCCATCTGTGGGTTTATTGGGGCAGATGGACTTTGATCCTGAGACATTTTGGCAAGCAGTTCTTTGAGTCTGCTCACCTCAGCCTCAAGGATTGTGTTATGGGCTAAGACATCGAAGAAAAAGCCCAGGTCATCATCAGTCTTTGCTGAATCACCTGACCTCCTGATTGAATCAGGATGTACATGCCCTGAGTGTAGATCAGTTGTAGCATGTGCCCCTTGTTCTTGGTTCTGGGGACTTCCTGCCTCAGGACTGAGTCCTTCATCGGCAGTTGCCTCTGGTGAGGTCTTAGAGATGTTACCAACTGCATCCTGTTCATTTGCTGAATCAGTAGAAGTGGCAGCCTCACCAGATGTTCTAACCTCCTCCTCTACACGGGGAGATTGAACATTATAACCCCTGTGCTGTGGGTTATCAGCAGCATTTTGGTCCTCTTCCTCAGCTGTTGAGGTTCTCCCCATTGTAATTGGTTTCTGGGGAGGAGGAGAGGAATGCAGCTGACTCAGCACTTGTGCAACTATAATGGTTGGGCTTTGAGGGGCGGTTGCATTTGGAGATAGGTTTGAAGCAGATTGCACCCGGGGTGACTGGTGCTCTTCAATGGTAACCTTCTCAATTGAGATAGGTTCCAGCATTGTGGTATCCCCAATTATGGTTGCATCAGGATCCTGTTGAGAGGATGCCTGAGCGGCTAGGGCTGGTGGAGTCTTTGACACTACTGGGGGGTTAGAACCAGTAAGTGTTTCCTGTATTGGTGGTACAGGGGCATCCTCAGGGGACTCATCTCCCTGAGTAGCCTTTTTGGGCTTTTTGGTGTTGGGTTTGGTGGGGACTTTGGATCTGGAAGTGGAGGCTGTGGGTTCCCGCTGCTTGGGTTTTAGCAGCCGGGCAGCCCCTTTCAGTGTAGGGTCAGAGTTGTGCCTGGAGTATACTTCAGGCAATACAGCCGGAGCAGGGACTCCAAGGCCAACAAGGCCGTCTGATTTTAGCTGATTTAAAATTATGGCCATGAGAAACCTGGGATATAATATCCATCTGTTTGCCACAGGTTTCAAAGCCAGATCCTTTAGTTCCATGAAAACTATCTCAGAAAAATTTAGATTTTGTCGTTCAAAGATAGAGTATAATACCTGTTGCCATCGGGAGGACATCTGATCCCATGAGGAGGTTTTTGATGCAAGGCAGACATTCACCATGTGGAATATAAGACGTTCAGCATCATGGAAGTGCTTCTTCAGAATGGTGGTAGCACTTAAGTCTCCTTCATACCCGTTATTGATGAAAGACATATCAGTTGTGCCTTTCGGGTATTCTGTGACACAGGTGGCATCATGTAGATTTAGGGTTTGTCGAATGATGTCTGGAGTGATGACCACCTGTTTCTGGTTAACCAACGACTGGAGAGTGATTTGGCTATCATTCTCACCAGTTTGCACAGAGACGTTGGTCCAGAATTGGCTTAGGGAATCGGGGTATATGGTAGGATTCAGAAGAAAAGCGGTTCGGTACTGGGAATCTACCATAAGATCGATGGCATTATCAAATTTGTTCCAAAAGGCCGATTTCGAGAGGTAGGCAACACAGTTGTGTCTGGGTTTGAGTTTCATGGTCGCCATTGTTGAGAGAGTGAAGGACATAAAACGGCTAATGAAACGTTTGAAAGTAGGTTTAGGTATTTATAGGGTAAGAAAAGGCTGATATAAAACGACTGAAAGTGTTGGTGCTGTCATCAGTTGTTTGAAAACAACTGAAGACCTGGTTTTAACTTTCAGAAGTTGTAACAACTGAAGACTTGGTATTAGTCATCAGTAGTTGTGAAACTACTGAAGACATGGTTTTGGCTTCAGGTGTTGTAAACAACTGAAGATTTGGTGTTAGTCATCAGTAGTTGTAAAACTACTGAAGACATGGTTTTGGCTTCAGTTGTATGAAGTGAAACAGCAGTTGTAGAAACAACTGAAGAGAAAAGTTTCTCATCAGCTGTTGTCGTCAATTCTTAGCTCATCAGCTGTTTCATTCTGACCTCAACACTTATCAGACTTTTTGTCTGATTTTCAGACGTTTCATTGGTCATCAGTACTTATCTGTTATACTGACATCAGTAGTTGTAACTACATCAGTAGTTGTAACCACATCAGTTCTTTTCAACAGATAGAGTACTTCAGTACTTTTAAGTAATTTAGTCTTCAGTAGTTATGAAAACTACTGAGGATAAAAGAACTTATCAGTACTTATTTGTGACAATAGTATACGAATGCTCATCAGTACTTGTTGACTGAGATCATCAGTAGTTGTCACTTATTCTAGCTGCAGCATACCAAGCCTTAACACTAGGTTTTGGAAAGTTGAACTGTCCAAAGGCTTAGTAAATATGTCTGCAAGCTCATCAGCACTAGGAACAAACTTTGGATCAATCAGACCTTTTTCAAAACAATCCCTAATAAAATGGTGTCTGATCTCAATATGTTTGGTCCTAGAGTGCTGGACTGGATTCTTGACAATACAAAGAGCTGAAGCACTATCCATTAGTAATGGAGTCTTAGTCTCTGTAATGCCATAATCCAATAATTGATTCTGAAGCCAGAGTACCTGAGATGTACAACTTGCAGCAGCAATGTACTCGGCTTCAGCAGTGGATGTAGCAACAGATGTTTGTTTCTTACTCTGCCAAGAAACCAAACAGTTGCCTAGGAATTGACATCCACCAGAAGTTGATTTTCTAGTTAATTTACACCCTGCATAGTCACTATCAGAAAAAGCAACTAATTTGCAAGAGTGCCCAGTGGAATACCAAAGACCTAGAGATTGAGTACCTTGCAGATATCTAAAGATCCTCTTGACTGCAATCAAATGAGACTCTTTAGGAGCAGCCTGAAATCTAGCACAAACACAAGTTGCAAACATAATATCTGGTCTAGAAGCTGTTAAGTACATCAAGGACCCAATCATACATCTGTAAAGTGTTTCATCAACAGCTTTACCTTTCTGATCTGCATCCAGTTGTGTGGTGCTGCACATGGGAGTAGAACAGGGCTTACAGTTTTGTAAATCAAACTTTTCCAAAAGACTCTTTGTGTATTTTGACTGATGAATGAAAGTTCCATCAGCCTTTTGTTTGATTTGCAAACCTAGAAAGAACTGTAATTCTCCCATGGCACTCATTTCGAATTTTTGTTGCATCAACTTTGTAAATGCATCACACAACTGTGGATCAGAGGATGCAAAAATAATATCATCAACATAAATTTGAACAAGGAGCTTATGCTGACCCACTTTCTTAATGAACAAAGTTTTATCTATGGAGCCTCTAGTGAAATTATTCTGAAGAAGAAAATTTGACAGTGTTTCATACCAGGCTCTAGGAGCTTGTTTCAACCCATAAAGAGCCTTATCAAGTTTATACACCCAATCAGGATGTTTATTATCCTCAAAACCTGGTGGTTGACACACATAAACCTCTTCTTTTATTTTACCATATAAAAATGCACTTTTGACATCCATTTGAAAAACTTTAAGATTGTGGAATGCAGCATAGGCTAAGAACAATCTAATTGCCTCCAGTCTGGCTACAGGGGCAAAGGTTTCATCATAATCAATACCTTCTTCTTGTGAAAACCCCTGGACAACCAGTCTGGCCTTGTTCTTGACAATTTGCCCATTTTCATCTGTTTTATTCCTAAACACCCATTTAGTGCCTATTGCACACTTACCTGGGGGTAGAGGAACCAGTTCCCACACTTGCTGCTTTTTGAACTGAAGAAGCTCAAGCTGCATGGCATCAACCCATCCATTGTCTCTTAATGCAATATGATAGTTCTTTGGCTCTTGCTGACTGATGAAGAGAGCATAGAAGCAGAAGTTGGACAATTGACTTCTAGTTGAGACACCAGCATTGATATCACCAATGATTTGAGACATTGGGTGATTCTTCAGCTCTTGGTACACTATGAGATCTGTGCAAGTGTTTGTAGCACGCTCAGCAGCAACAGATGTTGATCCAGATTCTTGAAACCAAGTATTAGATGGCAAGTCAAATGAAGTAGAGGATTCAGAAATCTCATCAGCATTTGTTGTGGATGGTGCTACTGAAGCTACAGGAACATCAAGTTTAGTAGACTCAGGCAGTTGATCACTAAACTTGAATAGGTGAGTACTGGGATCATCATCAACATCAGTACCACCAGATGGATGACTAGCTGCAGAAGGTGATGAATTCACATGATCTGCAACAGCTGGAGGCTGATAAGGAACATATTGCAGTATGTCCAGATCAAACAACTCCACAGGGTTTTGTGGGATTTTGTCCTTAGGAGATTCATTGAACTTCACATGCAAGGTTTCTTCAACCATCTTTGTTCTGCAGTTGAACACTCTGTAAGCCTTGCAAGTGGATGAATACCCAACAAAATACCCTGCATCCACCTTAGAATCAAACTTTTGGAGTTGATCCTTTGTGTTGAGAATGTAACAAGGACACCCAAATGCTCTGAAGAATGAAATTAGAGGAGCCAAATGATGTAGAACTTCATAAGGAGTCTTCATCAACCTCTGATTCACTAAAGCTCTATTTTGCACATAGCATGCTGTGTTGACAGCTTCAGCCCAAAAGGTCAGTGGCAAACCAGAGTCAGCCAACATGGACCTTGCAGCTTCAATTAGGGTCCTGTTCTTTCTCTCCACTACTCCATTTTGTTCTGGAGTCCTTGGGATGCTATACTGCCTCTTGATTCCTTTTGAAAGGTAGAAATCATCAAGTGTATGGTTTCTAAATTCAGTTCCATTATCACTTCTTATACACTTGACTGATAGGGAATACTGCTTCTCAACATACAACACAAAGTTAATAATTGTCTGAGCAGCCTCATCCTTTGAATGCAAGAAGAAGGTCCATACAAATCTGGAGTAATCATCCACAATTACCAGACAGTATTTCTTCTTTGCCATGCTCATTACTCTCACAGGACCAAAGAGATCCATGTGCAGTAATTGCAAGCAGGCAGTGGACTTTGGTTCTTCTATAGGAGGGAATGAAACTTTGTGTTGTTTTCCTTTTAAACAAGCAGTGCAGGTTTCATCACAGTGGAACTCCTTTATTGGTAGACCTCTCACTAAACTATTGTGGATCAGCTGATTCATGTTTTTGAGATTAACATGACCCAGCCTTCTATGCCACAGTTTAGATTCCTGAGGAGAGGCCTTGGAGAACAGGCAAGGATGACCTTTTAAATCAATCTTCTTTGACAAATCCAAGGCATATACTCTTCCTATCCTGTTGGCCTTCAGGAGAGTATGTTCATCCAATACCTTGTCAATCAGCCTCAGAACTTTGGAAGACAGAATCCGGCAGTTCTGGCTTGTGAAAAGTGCAACATGCCCTTTATCACACATCTGACTGACACTCAGTAGATTATACTTGAGATTCTCCACATGGTTAACATCATCAAATCTGATTTCTCCATTTGACACAAATCCTTTCCCGATGATGTAACCCTTAGCATCATTTCCAAATGAGACAAATCCCTTCTTTCCTTGAGAGTAGTCATTAAGAAGAGAACTGCTCCCAGTCATATGCATAGATCCTCCACTGTCTACATACCAGATGCTTCTTTGGCATGCTGAAGAACCCTGCATTTATCATAAGAAACTAGTTAGCTTTAGAGACCCAAACCTTTTTGGTTTTGGGTCTGTTTTCATCAACAGATTTAACCATAACTTGTTTCTCATGATTAACAGCTGATGAAGGTGGAGATGGTGCTGAAATGGATTTCTTAGATTTGGGCTTGGATTTCCTTTTCAGTGGTTTGATCACAGGTGCATCTAGTTGGTTAACTCTCCCCAACAAATGCTGAACCATCATAACAAGTTGTGTCTGATTTGTTGCTAAAGCCTTCAGCTCATTTGACACATCAGTACTTGTTTTTGATGAGTTCCTGTGACCCACCATTTCCTCCTTCTTGAAATTCACAGACTTAGTCTGATGTTTATCATGAGGAACACTATCAGCTGTTTTCTGATAAACCCCATCCTTCTTTTTGGATTTTGGTGAGGCCTTGGGTTTATCAGTTTGAGATGACTGTGGTACAAACTTGGTCTCAAACTCATTTTTCATTTTATTAATCTCTTCTTTAATGAGCTTATCTCTGTTGAGTTTGGAACCCTTTTTGTACCAGCATTCATCAGATAGATGATTGAATTTACCACATATTTCACATGGCTTATTCTTCATCTTGGATTGATCAACTGCTGAAGTGGAAACTACTGAAGGTGTGATCTTCAGTACTTTCCTCCTTTCAGTACTTGTGTTAAGTACTGAAGGATCGGTAACAACTGAAGACTTGTTCTTCAGCTGTTCTCTATCCGTCCTGAAAGACCGTATGATAGATTCCTCAGCAGTTGTTAATCCTTTTATTTCAGCAGATTTGAAATGCTTTTCAGATGTTGTGACTTGCCCTTCAGTACTTGGAGTACTTTGAGGGACAACATCTGAATTGCTCAGCTTCATGTGTTTATCAGCATTTAAACCATCAGGCAATTGATTTGCTGAGATCTTAACACTGACTTCATCCTCTAATTTTGTATTATCATTTGAGGATGAATCACATGATGATGTGGTTTGGAAATTACTTTCACCTTCAGATTTTACTATTGATTTTGAAGTAAAATCAGTAGGTGGTGCAGTATGATTGTAACCTATTCCAAACTTCACATTTGAAGCTGTTTGCTTGCTGAGAAGCATTTCAAATCCCTTGCAGGATGTTACCCAGCGGTCACACTCAACTTGGGTAGCTGCAAGTGTCTCTTTGAGACTTCTGTGGTTCTCAAGTATGACCTCTACCTTAGCCTTTTCATCATTAAGTTGGCATTTAAGCTTGTAAATCTCATCATCTTTGTCATTAAGAGCAGACTCATACTCAGCTTTTCTTTTGGAAATAGTTTTCTCAAGCTCAAGATTTTGATTGATTAAAGCTACATTTGCCTCTCTAATAGAGACAAAGGCAGCTATGCATGATTCAGAACATAACTTGGCTTTAGCCTCAGAAGATACCTGGGTTACCTGTGAAGATGATGCATTGGAGCAGGAACCCTCAGTAGACTCCAGGGCCATGAGAGCAAGATTCCCAAAAGGATGTTCACCACCATGTTGACCAGCACCAGCAAATAATTGCTCATTGAAACCAGAAAGATCATCTGGTAAGCTGCTCCAGTCAACAACTCCTGGTGTGAAGAAGCTGTGATGAGGTTGAGATTGTGATGGAGATGGTTGAGGCTCAGGTAGGGCTTGAGGTTGTTGTGCTATAGGAACTTGAACTGGATTTGGCTGTGGCATGTAATAGCAGGGATATGGATATGGCATTGGACCCTGAGGGACAAAATATGCAGGAGATTGAGGTTGTGAGTGATGACCAGAACTAGCAGGATGTTGCCCTTTGTTTTGTGAACTATTGCTTGGAAAGGTCACAAAGGGTGCAGAGGAGTTAGATCCAGTTGATCTACACTCTCTTGCAAAGTGCCCAAGCCTGTGGCATTTGTGACACCTCAACTTACTCTTGTCAAAACCAACTTTGGTTTTGCCAGAGAGTCCTGGAAATTTCCTACCAGTTCTCTTGTAGAACTTTTGAGATCTGATATTGATCAAGGCCATTTGGCTCAAAATATCCATCTCTTCTAAATCATCATCAGCAATACCCATCAAATCATCCATGATAAAGCATAAATTATCACTATTACACCCAGAATGACTGTCAACACCAACAAATGCATGATCAGAACTGTTTGAAGAGAAATCTATATGCTCATCATAATGGCTTTCTGATCCAGCATATTCTGACTCATGACCGACCAAGGCAGTGTTCCCTGGTACAAAGTCATCAGTGAGCTTTCCTGATGATGCCAGTTTCCTTTTCTGCTCTATCTCTCTTTCAAATGTAAGCAGTTTCCCATGGAGTTGGGTGAGAGATAGGCTATCCAGATTTGCACTGGAGCGTAGGACAATGGTGTATGTGTCCCATCTCTCAGGCAGTGATCTGAGGAATCTGTTGTTCATCTGGCTGTTAGTATACTCATGCTTGACCATTTTCAGCTCAGAGATCAAGCAGGAGAAACGCTCAAACTGTTGAGTCAGTGTCTCACCCTTCCTATGAGAGAATGTCTCATATTGTTGGGCGAGGATTTCTCTGTTGTTTGCTAAGACCTCATCAGTTCCTCCGAATTGTTCCTTCAAAGCATTCCAGAGGTCATGAGCAGTTTCATGATGCATAAGCCCAGAATAGATTTCATTAGGCAGTGCCATGGCCAGAATTCCATGGGCTTTAGCATCAATCTCAAACAGTTTACGATCTTCATCTGAGTATTGCTCCTTCTTCTTCGGAACCATTTGGTTGGTCTCCGGATTGTTCACCATAGGCTTGTGTGGACCGTGAACCACAGATGTCCAACAACCTGAACTGTTAACAGACAGGTGATGGAGCATTCTTCGTTGCCATATGTTATACTCACTCCTAACCAGCATCGGAGGCTTGGTTGAGGAGCCAGTATTGTGAGGGTCATTAGATGGAGTAGTCATTCTCAGATTCAAACCAATTCAATCAAGTTTCAACAGATTTAGCACAAAAACACAACAAACTCAATATGAACCAAGAAGAAACTCAAATTGAATAACCAGAAGCAGCAGAAGATCAATCTCTATAACCAATTCTTGCAAATATGCTAATTCGATCAAACTTTAGATATCGAAATAGCAGTTTCAATGATCAATTGTTAAACCGATCAATGATTAACCTGCTCTGATACCATTTGACAGGATCAGTGATCTAAGTTTGATCAATTAGAGTTGAATCGCAGCGGAATTAGAACAAGAATTAGACAAATATAGCAAGAACACAATAGATATTCAATGGAACAGTACACGGTTATAGAGAAAGAGGGTTTTCTGCAAAAGGGATAATATCATTCATGCACAAATGCTTCGGTATGGCGCCGCTAAGCTTCGCAGGTTACAATTAGGTCAACATTCCTTATATAAAGGAATGTGACGTCTGCTGATGTCACTTGATAGTGACATTAACAGAATTATTACAAACAACTGAAAGTAAGCAAACTACTGAGAATGTTCACAACAACTGAGAACATCTCAGAGTATGCTAAGTACAAGATGAAACTAAAACTACTGAAACTACAAGTACTGATTACAAGAAACATAAAACTACTGATTACAAAAGAACTGAAAGGAAAATATAACTACTGAAAGGAAACCATCACAACTACTGAAGAGGTCTTCTTCAGCTGTTGTGACAACATCTGAAACTTGGTCTTCAGTCTTTGTCTTCAGCTTTTGTCTTCAGACTTTGTCTTCAGTTCTTTACTTCAGACTTTGTCTTCAGACCTTGTTATCAGTTGATGTCTTCAGCTGTTGCAGACTACTTCAGTTGTTGTAATGTCTGTGGGACTTAAAGGTTTTTCTGATCAGGCTCATTGGTTCTTTTGGTCCAACAGAAATGGTCTATCACTCTGTGCAGTTGATGTGGTACGCATGATTGCTTCTTACATTACCAAGAGATAATCCTTCCACTATAAATTGACATCCTCCCAATGTTGATTTTTTGTTGATAATGCAGCCACCATAATCATTATCAGTGTAACCATAGAGGTTAAAATCCCTATTCTTAGAGACTCCTTTGAGGTATCTAAGAATTCTTTTGGTAGCAATTAGTCAGACACCTTTAGAGGAGCCTGATATCTTGCATAAATGCATGTTGCAAACATGATATCAGGTCTACTTATAGTGAGATAAATCAAAGATCCAATAATTGCCCTATACTGATGCTGATTAGTATCCTCCCCCTCGGAATCAGGACTAAGATTGTGATTTCTGGGTATAGGTGTCTTAGCTGGCTTACAATCTGTCATCTCAAATCTATCTAAGATATCTTTGACACACTTAAATTGATTGATGAAGAACCCTTCTTCCATCTGCTTCACCTGAATTCCCAGGAAGAAATCCATCTTTCCCATGGAACTCATTTCAAACTTCTTCCTCAGGATGCTTTCAAAGTCTTTGCACATTTGGTCATTTGAGGAACCAAATATAATGTCATCAACATAGACTTGTACAAGCATCGTATCCTTCCCAGACTTCCTTTTGAAAAAGGTTTTTTCTATTCTGCCTCTAGTATAGCCATTCTTGAGAAGGAACTGAGACAATATGTCATACCATAACCTAGGTGACTGCTGCAACCCATAAAGAGCTTTATCAAGTTTACACACACAGTTGGGATGTTATGGGTCTTCAAATTCGGGTGGCTGGCACATATAGACATCTCTGTTGATATCCCCATACAGAAATGCACATTTCACATCAAGTTGATAAACTGTGAAGTTCTTGTATGCAGTAAAAGCAGAAAGATTTGCACAGACTTAAGTCTTACAACAGGTGCAAAGACATCTGTGTAATCTATACCTTCCTCCTATGTGTATCCTTGAACAATAAGCCTAGCTTTGTTCTTGATGAGCAAACCTCTATCATCTCTTTTTTCTGTATACCCACTTTGTGCGAATAGGAACCTAACCAGGTGGCAATGGACATAAGCTCCATACTTTTTCCTCTTGAATTGAAGCAACTCCTCTTGCATTGCTTCTATACAATTATTGTCTTTGAGGGCTTCTTCTACCTTTTTTTTGGTTCCATTGAGAAAGAAAGCATGAGTACAAGCAGACATTCCTATTGTGGGTCTGACTTCTTGTTTTCACACCTTCTAAGACATCCTCAATGATGTTCTTAGCTGGATGAGTGTTGTGTATCCTGAGCCTAGGAATCACATCTAGTTGCATAGATATATCTAAGTTTGAAAAGTTTTGCTTAGGATTTTGAACACCATCACCAGTTGATGTCTCATTCATTCAATGAGGACTGATTCAATGAATGTGTGATAGCATTGATGGTATTTTGCTGAGAAGCAGCATCAACAGTTGCATGTTCCTCCTGATCACTATCTTCATTAGTTTGGTGTTGAATACTTGAGTTGTCAGCTGTTGACTTATGAGGCTCAGTTGGCTGACAACTTGATAAAGCTCCATTGTTTCCTGAGATATTCAAGCTTTCAGGATTTTTAGTTGAAGGAGCTTGAACTTTATCTCTTCTTGGAGAAATTGGAATATGTCTTGGTAACTCAAACATTTGATCTTCTCGTAGGGGTCACCTTGAATTCCTGTTCTAACTAAAACACTCTCACAAGATGGTTTAGAATAGTTTGGAAACAATTCTAAATTGAAGATGTATTCAGGACCATTGCCCTTAACACAAGGTGTGTGCTCATTGACAACAATGTTTGATGATTCCTCATATTGTTGATTTTTGATATTATACACTCTATATGCAATAGAGGTTGAGGAATATCCAACAAAGATAGCATCATCAGACTTTTCAGCAAATTTTTCTAAATTGTCTTTGTGTTAAGGATGGTACATCTACTGCCAAAGGACCTAAGAAAGCCATGAACGGTGGCCTCTTGTTCCATAGCTCATAAGGTGTTTTTCCATGTGGCTAACTATAAGAACCCTATTCTACACATAACATGCAATGCTGACTGCTTCTGCCCAAAAGGTTAAGGGCAGTTTTGAGTTGGCTAACATAGTTCTATTAGCCTTAATTAGTGTCCTGTTTCTCATCTCAGCAATACCATTCTAGAGGTAACCTCTTTGGATTTATATGAAACTTCTTTGGATTTATATGAAACTTTATGTTGCTTCCCTTTTAGGCAGGCAAACCAGTTGTCTTTACAGATGTATTCCTTTTTAGGCATACCATATACCAAATTATTTTTAAACAATTTATTCATGGTTTTAAAATTAACATGGCATATCTTTTATCCCAAAGATTTGACTCATCACCATTTGCTTTGGAAAGAAAGCATGATACTTCACCAATGGGGAAGCTTTTTTTCATATCCAGCTTGTAAATATCCCCTCTCCTGGGAGATCTAAGAAGCACAAATTCCTAAGGAATTGTCATTCCGGGTTTGAAGATGATGCACTCATGTTTTGTGCAAAGCATTTGATGCTTTTGATCATAGAATTGAGAAACATTAAGGAGATTGTGTTCAAGTTGTTCGACAAAGTTTACTTTGTTAAATTTTAACTTACCATTGGATACACTACCTCTACCAGTTATGTATCCTCGAGCTTCACCTCCAAACTGAACAAGACCTCCATCAAAGTGTTCAAACTATTGTAGGAGAGATCTGTTCCCTATCATGTACCTGGAGCATCCACTGTCTACAATCCAGATATTTTCATTTTTGTCATGTAGATGTCCCTGCACATAAGGTTAAATGGTTAGTTACTATTGGAACCCCAAGCCTCTTTGGTCTTGGGCTTTTCCAATTCAGATGATATAATTGAACCAAAATGTATGCATGGAGGTTCAATTATAGTTTGTAAAGAAGAGGATTGGGCTGCAATATATTTTCTGATCTTGCATTCCATCCTAGGGTTTGATCAAGCTTGATGATCCTGAAGAGGCTTGTGCAGCATAACTTGCTTCAGAGGCTTCTTTCTTCACGAAAGTAGTTGTCACCACCTTTTCTTCCAAAGCAGTCTTCTTTTGGAAGGTTTCAAAGGATTCCTTTTGTTCCTTTGTTTTGCTTCCAAAGCTAGTTTGCTTTTGAAGTACTTGCTTCCGAAGGCACTCTAGCTTCAACGGAAAACTAGGAAGCTTTTATTTTTTCTTTTGTTTGTCTTTCGAAGTTAGTTTCCCTACGAAAGAGTAGCTTCTTCTGAAAGCAACTTGGCTTCGAAACAAACTTTCCTTTTCTTAACACTTGGGCCATATGGTAAGGCAAAATATGAAACCCTACTTGACTTCTTCTTTCTTAACATTAGATGCATAATGTGTGCTTGCTGGATTGTAGTAACAATCTTTAGCCATGTGGTTATGCAGGCCACAGATTGTGAATTCAATGTTAATTTTGATGGGGCAGGTTAATGGTTGCTTCTGGAGCTTCTTTTCTTCATTATCATCCTTCCCCTTCAATTTTTGATCCTTCTTCAGAACATAAATGCTGGTACTACATTCCTTTCCTGAATTAGGATTTCCAACCACTTGAAATCCAGCTGATATGGATACATCCCTTTGCTTTGGGTCATCTTTTAACTTTGACTCAGCAACCTTCTTGGCAATTTTTCTTGCTGCCCTAATTTTGTTTCTACTAGCTTAGGTGGTTAAGGGTTTGATCATTAGCTGTTGGCATGAGGTTTTCTATCTTATCCTTCCCTGTGGTGGTTTCCATTAATGCTGTGACATCTCGTGTTTCCAGGTTAATATCCGTACGTTGATAAAATGGATAAAATAATTAAATGCATTATAAGACTAATTTTCTGATATTTAAGGTCAATTAAGGTCTAGCAAATCCCCTTTGTGCATAAATTTTATAATTGGTAAATTTTGAGATTTATCGGGTCGCGTTGCGATAAAACTTTTGATGAGCGTTGGTGACAATCTGGTTAATAAATCTGGTCAATATATATTGATTTTTATAATTTAATGTATCTTAAGTGAAAATATTATTAGTCGTGAAAAATAATATTTATTATTATCAACCTTGATTGCGTAAGCCTTGATGCAACGCATAGTCCGTTGCATGCTGTGTAAACCGTGTGTATTTTTATTCTTGACTTTTGGTTAATATTATTAAATGTTGTGAACCCTTGGAAAGCTCAAATTAATATTTTAATTTTATAGAAAATTTTCGCGTAAAGACCCGAACGTTTAAAATTAAAAAAAAATTAACGAGACCGACACCCGCCTTACACCGGGTGGTATCTCACTGGGAGATCCACCAGCCAAATTATTAACTTTAACATATTATTAGCTCACAATAATCACACTTAATCATTTCTATATAAACACTACACTCCACCTTCTTCACACACTCAACCCCCTTTCTCTTACTAAAACACCCTCCTCTCTCCTCTCTCTACCCCTTGTCCGACACCCACCCAAACACCTTCACCACTTCCAAGTTTTGATCTTCCAAGCTTGTTTCAAGCATCAAAATCTGATTTCAAGGATCCCTTAGTGAGTTTGGTGTAATAAATTGCTAAATCCAACTCCAAGGAGATGAAATCATTCATATTTCTTAAGTTGTTCATCTTTGGTAAGATTTGTTTTCTTCAAAACCTGTTGCAACATGACAAATGATTTGTTGCAAGTTTTCTTCACCAAAAACTAGATTTTCTTGAAATCCAAGGTTCCAACAATGGGTTTTAATGAAGAAAAAATGGGTTTTGAAAGAAGGTACATGTGTGTGTATACCATGTGTGTGTGTGTTTGATGTTGATGATTATGGAATTTCCTATACATTTTGTTGATTTCTCTTGCATGCAAGATGATCAAACTTTGTTTGTGTTTATGAACATCATAAGAACACCCATCTACAAAGGAGTTTATCAAAAAATAATGAAAATGGGTGATACATGAATGTATGTAGCATGATGTTCTTGAACTCATCTAGCTCTTCGACTTCATAAATGATTAAGATGATCCATGAATGATGGTGATCATGATCTAAAATCTTTTTGTTTTTAAAGTGCATTTTGTTGAAATGAAAACTAAGAACACAAGATAATTTTGGATTATATATGTATGTATAAAATCCTGTATATGTATGTATGTATGGTTGATACTTTTGATCTTGATTTATTCTTGATTTATGAGTTTAGAGATGATTGAATGATCCATGTATATGGTGATCATGATCCGGAAACTTTGAGATTTTTATTCACTTTTGATTTAAAAAAAAATATAAAAAGTTAGAAATAATAGTAATCATGTATAGATAGGACATGACCACTAGTAATGATATCATGAAATAAAATTGTCATCAAGACAAGGATCTTAGTAAATTTGGAGAAATAAGTTTAAACATGTTAAATAAAAGTTAAAAGTTAGTAATCTTACTGAAAATAAAAGTTTTTGATGATTGAATTTAATCTCGAAACGTTTTACGTTTAAAAACACGTTAAAAACGGTCTTTTCAAAAACAAGTGTTTTTGCAGAAGTCCGTTTTGGACATAAAATAATTTTGTCTTTTAATTTAAAAACATATGTTTCCAAGTATATAACAAATCCATAACAAGCATGGTCTTCGATGATGATTTTATACACGTGAAAAAGCCGAAACCCGATAAGTTTCGGTTAAAAATAATGGACTGTTTTATAACTGATTTTTAACAAAACATTTCAAAATATTTTTGGTATAAAAGAGTCACTTTAAAACATGTATAATAACAGTTTATGCGCGAAAAACCATGCGGTTTCGGGTTAAAAATCACCGCATACGGGTGAAAATTTTGGTTAATATATATAACATATTTTTATAATAAAACTTGTATAAAATAATTTCATACATGTTTTACTACTAGAAATTAATTATTTGTTAAAAAAATTAACCAATATTGATTTATGTCAAATAAGTAATATTTATAAAAGATAATAAAATAAGAATAGTTTTCTTAAGAAGAACAACTATGAATTATCTTACAATTAATATTAAATAAAATATTATCATCAATAATATTTATTTATTTATTTATTTATTTGTTTGTTTATACAAAACTTAGTAAATTTTATGTTTATGTTTTTATATGTTTTTATGTGTTTATTTTGAGTGTGTTATGTGGTTGTCATTTAAGGGTTAAATGGTATATTTAATAAATTAATATTTATCACTTATAATATAAATTATTAAGCTAAACCGAAAGTCACCAATGGGTCTTTTAAAAAAATGGATTTTAAGACAAGTCTAGTAAGTTGGGTAAACAACTTACGTATTAGACTTATTACTCGACAATTAATAGATTATTTGTGTTTAGGGAATTAATTCGTCGTTTATT